>JAAGNO010019768.1:116355-163579 GCA_033439905.1 Ceryle rudis
CGCAATATTCATCGTCATAAGCGGTAAAATATAAAAAGGAAAAAGAAGAAAAAAAAATATATAAAAAAAGCTGAAAAAAAAAAAAAAAAAGAAAAAAAAAAAAGCCTGTTTATCTGCAGCACCGAGCAAATCTATGAAATGCAAAAGGGTAACGGCAGTTTCACTAAGAATAAAATATTCATGCTGCTAACTTACATAAAACAAAAGATGGAGTGTTTTCTGCAGGGAAATTACTTTCTGTGATGAGCTCCATTTATGCATGATAGAGTTTTAAATTTTTGAAAACCCCCTTGGTTATTTTTTTTCTGTTTTTCAATTCTAGCGGTTTTAATTTTAGCCTTATAAACAGATAAATGTAAAGTTTCTTGCTAAAAGGGCTTTATTCTGTTTAAAGTCATATTTATTACATTCAGCAAAAGCAGAATTGCTTCTGTCAATGACAATGAATACAAAATCAATATTTAAGACTGCAGTCTCATAGACTTCATGTTATAAAGCAAGTACTTCAGTTTTAAAGTGCCCTGTAATAAAATGTGTCTTCATTTACTTTCAGTACATTATCAGCGTTCTTCATGTTATGAAGCATGTTCCAGAGGTTCTAGTTTTGCACCACATTACTAGAAAGCAGACAGTTGCAGATGGAGTTGTCTAACAGTAAACTTCTTCTGTCCTGCAGCAGAGATACGTATGCCACCTGAGCCTATGGATTTCTGGAATTTTGATTGTATAACCCAGACAGAAACATTGCACTGGCTGTTTGGCAAGACTTTGCTCATCTTGGAATTTTTCAGTCCCCATTGCTAGATAAGAGTGGTAAGTGGAATAATGTTTGATGGTCTAGGACTGTGTTTTCTGGGTTTTAGTTGGTTTGTTTGTTGCTTGTTTGTTTGTTTGTTTTCTGTGTGTGTCATTTAGGCAGCTTGCTCGCTCTGGATATATTTTTGAGAAATTCAACCTATGGTCATGATTAAAGCATATCACCAGAGTTATGAAGGCTGATGCTCATGATGGGCGATCAGAATATATGGCTTCCTCGCCTCAAAGGCAAACAGTGAAGATATCAGTGTAGGGAGCCTCTTACATGTTGTGCAGGCTTGATACAAAGCTCAAAGTGGAGTGAAGAAATCTGGACATTTAGTCTCAAGCTGGGCCCAAGTTCTCTGAAACGTTCATAAATCTCACTTCTTTCTGTATTGTTACAAACAGGTTTTTGAAGGCCAGGTGATTACTGACCTCATTGGATTTTGGCCAAGATATCAGACTTAAAACTTTCTGAATGGTTGCTTCTGCCAAGCTTTACACAGTACAACAGTTCAGGTAATGCTCAGTTTCAGCAGTTTAGGGTGAGTTGTTGGCTTATGTTCAGTGTTCCAGAGGAAAAAAACCCTAAGAAAATATAATTCAAGGTGTTGGATAGTGCTAGGGCATAATGAAACAAGAGTAAATCTGTCTATTTAAAATGAGTACCGTAACCTGATTTTCTTGTTCTTTTGACTATAAACAATGCAATGGGTTTAGTATGTGTATTTATTAAGATATCAGAATACAGCCAAGTTCGATGTCCTATCAAACAAAAAACTTGTAAATAAACAATGAATATTATGGTTCTCACATGTTTTAAATGATAGTTTTACCTAGTAAATAGGTAAATAGTGAAATAGATTTAGTTCATTCCACATAATAAAGTATAGAAGGAATATGTATCCTTGGGAATAAGTAGGTGCTTAAATATTTAAAGAAAAAACAAACCAACAAAACCAACCTACTGCAGTTTAGTGTCTCTTATACAAGTGTTGGCTGGATCAGATCTTCTAAAAGCGTCTTTGCCCTTGACTCTTCAAAGTGTCAAATGTCATTTAGGAAGAGAACTCCCCTTCCCTAGAGGAATCTTTTATTTTATTAAGTGATCATAATGGTGACAATAACATAACTCTTGAAAGATTCAAAAATATGAGCTAGGAAATGGGACAGATTTGAGCTGTATAGCAACAAGCAATGAGAAAATGGATACTTTCACTGTTATGCTCTTCTTACTTTATGAATGGATAATAGAACATGATTTATCCTCTGATGCAATTATAACCAAGGAAATAGGTGCTAGTGTCAGTATTTCTGGGAGGCAGACTAGGACTGCCTGTTTATACTGTGGGTGCAAAGAAGCACAGTCACTTCAGTGCAGGCTGCTGACAGTGCAACAGCTGAGCAGGTCAGGCCATAAAGTGCCACAGCTGTAAGTCAACCAGTTTCAAGACTCTCTCAGAGGCCGTGCTGCGTGACACAGGCTGATGTAATTGAATGAGGTCATGCAGGGAACCACCAGTAGAGTGAGAAGTCTTAATTAAAACTCTCAGCTTATTGGCGAATTGCTTTACACGTTGCATCATCTTTCCCTTCACCTGCTCAAGTTTGGGTTACGGTTGTACTATGTGAGAACATGGCTAAATTCAGTTCTTCTTCAGTTCTTCTTATATTGTGTTCTTAATAGCTAAACTGCCCTTTCTCTTCCTACAGCCTTTGGAGAAAAGGTTGAAAGGATTGAATAACAGTAGTAGGCAGCTCTAATATTCCTCTCTAACTCTCAAAAGGCTTTTGTAAAGCAGGTGAGTGTAATTAGACCTGGTCAGAAACTTCCAGACAGGACAAAGTTCTTTTGGAGAATGCTGATTCAGTAGCACTGATGAGTTTCGCTATAGCTTTTGTTTGTCTAATGAGTTTTGATAACAGCAGAAGACATCTTCATATTCTGTAATATGCAACACTATCTCTGTAAACAAATCATTTCTATGGGGGAATACTTTTTCTATTGATTTACATGATGATTGGGAGAAGCTCTTAATGTTCTGAAGTTAAGTCTATGCTTGGGAACTGGCCAACGGCTTTATCAAGAACTAATTTTGAATATGTTTTGTGGAATATTTCATGTAATCGTTGTACAGCACAGTTAACCATGTCAATTGTTCACCACCCTGGCAACAAATGCAATCAGGTGTGCTGGTTCTTTTGGTTCTGCATTGCAGATTCAAGTGCATTCTACTTAGAACTATCATGGTTGCTATCAAGTAGTGATACAGAAAGTGGCATTTAGTAGGTGATGCTTACCCCTCTGAGCAGATAGATTATGTGGTAAATTTATTAGAATTTGTCATAAGAAATCTTGTTTTAAAAGTGAAGTAATATTGACTTTGATACGAACAAAACAAGCTACTTGATTTGATCTCCGTGTAGTGATGATAATTACATTTTGCTCTTCTGCTGTCAAGCACAGATTATAAAACATGCTATAATGATAAATGGAACCTGTACAGTCCTAGGGAGGCATCCATTGCAATATACCAGCAATCCATACAAACCTAATGAAATCTAGAAGAAATACTAACTTAAAATATGATTCCAAAATAGGAGGTTCTTAAGGTCAAAGATACCTGGAAAAAAAATTCAAGGTAACACTCCCTTTCTGCAAAGTTGTTCTGACAAATTTGTAACCCAGTAGCATCTTTATGAACACGTGATCCAATAGCATCTTGGACTCCAGTGTGTGGAAACTTTGTTAGGCTGTTGGGTGCACAAATTGGAGAGGTTAGGTATGAATTCACATTACATATTTGGTAAAAGGCCGACTTTTCTTCTTTGTCTCAATTTTGTTGATGGCAACAGTACAGCTAAGAATGGTTGAAAAACTGTAATACTTCAGTTCCATACTATCTTAATATTCCACACTACTATAATATAGGATACTTCGACAATTTTACCTTATACAATGGAGTATTCCATTGACTTCATAGAAGTTATTCTGAAATGTTACACAGTGGTATGATTTATAGCTTACTTGATTCATTACAGATGTCTTCTTTATGAATGAAGTATGATAATGTGCAAAGAAAAGAGAGAGGGAGAAGATTTTCTTCCAAAAAACATCAGGAATAGATCCAGAGAACATTTTTAATCATTAGCATAAAGATGTTGCCACTTTCCTGAGGAGCAGACATTTTGTAGGAGATGTTTAGCCTTGAGGCAGTTCGTTCCTTACACAGAGGCATAAGAAATACAGCTCCTGGCAGTTTTTATCATTATTAATAAATGAATAAGCATGGTTACTGCGAAAACATGTTTTATCAAAAGGGCACGTTACACTGTTCTTATCAATAATTCTATGCAAGTAAAATTCAAGCCTGTGGGATTGTATTGTTGCAAGTATTTTATACAATCACTTTTCATAAAAGAAAATCGGACTGAGATGATGATGAATGACGGATGCAAATTTTAGATATAAAGAAATATAGTTAAATTCTCAAGTTTCTTTAACAAAGACAATAAAAAAAATATAGTGTATGAGCTATAGAAAGGTCTCATTGCTACCATCAAGTATATGGGCATCACCAAACTGAGATTTTTGTCAGACAGATGAGGAGCAGAAGACAGTTGATTCAGAGGTAGATGAGACAAGCATCAAATAATTTCAGAACTAGCAAAAAATAATTCAAAGGCAAGGCCATTCTTTGGTCACAAAATATCCTGACTGTAAGTGATTTTTACACTCTTAGTACGTTTGGTGAAGAGTTTTGTAGGGGAGAGTTGTCATTTTGAGTTTCAAAGCTTTATGCTTTGGAAGGAAAACAATAGGTCACTCAGAACTACTAGGGTGAATGGCATCTCCTAACATTATTTGATAAGGATAGATTCAAAACAAGGAAGATGTTTTTCCACACCCTGTCACGGTGACATTTGAGTCTAATGAAAATGAAGACAAAATATGCTGTGCAGTGGCTACAGGAGTAATTACAGAGCAGAGCACAAGGGGAACTGAAGAGGTGGTTATGCCCCTACATTAGAAAAACAGATTTTACCTTTGCACAACCCTGCAGGCCTCCTATTTTCTTCTCTGTTTATTCTTATATCTGTCATTTGGTAACTGGCTGTCCAGTGAAGCAATGTAAGATGAAGAGTATGACCTTGCTTTCATTGCAACAGGGCTTTGCATTGAGAGAACAACAACAACAACAACAAAAATCCAAGGAACCAAGAAAACTGTCAGGAGTGGACAGGGTGTGGACTGTGAAAGCATGTAATTTTGTTGGGCAAAGAGATACGTGTTATGTGAAGGCTGAGAATAAGCCTTATAGTAAAGGCTATCTCTCTGTTTCAGTTTAGCTGTGTAGGAAAACTGCTCATACCTCCCATAAATTACACTGTTTCTCCAGTTAATATACAGTCTCATAGTGCCTGCATATTAAGTAACATTTGTTAAAAATTCATAAAGAGTCCGAAGCATTCAAAATCCAATACTAGGCAATGTGATGTTAAAGTCTTGCACAAAAATTGAACCCTACTTCCATTCATCTGAGAGCGTGCAGGCACTTAAGAAGGCAGTTGTAGAGTTCATGCTTAATAGCCTGCTTCCACGCTTATTGGCTGCGGTATAGATTATATGAGTTCACTGAACAGTTCTTTATGTGGGTTATCTCAGACTCTCTTTTATCTGGATTTATTATGTCTGGCAGTGGTGTGCATAAGCCCAAGCTGTAAAAGATGACAGCTGTACTTCTGAGATATATGTCTCTCTTTTCCATGTTCCTGGAAGTACTCCAGCATGGCTGAGATCATCAGGACAAGGATGTTTAGCTGGCTGTAGTCTGGGATCTGTAGTTCCTTCTGCATCTTTGAAAGCTGGAAAACGGACGCAAAAATGTAAACTCTTGTCAAAAGTAATGCACTCACTGAGTTCATGCCAGGCTTTCATTAAAATGGTGACCTGTTTTGTCTTCCAGAATGATGGGCTTGTCTGAATTTTTACTAGAGTACTTGATTTTGAAGGATTTTTCAATTTTTCAGAACTCAGTTCTGGACTGGAAATGAAAAACTACAGTAGCCTTCTGTTAGATAGATATTTAGTTCTTCATTTTTTATGAATAAAAATCAGTTTGATTTCAGTTTTGCGTTGAATTGAAAATTAAGGTCATGAGTTTATGTAACTAAGGTTTGCAGGATTTTCTTGAAACGCAGCTAACAGATCAGTGATGTTTGGGGTACTTAAGAACTACAGTATTCAAATTTCTTGGCCTCTTGTGAGAACATTAACAAATATTCATCAGTTTACAAAACCAGGTCAGCAGCAGAGGATATTTAAAATAAGTAGGAGGAGTCTAGCTTTGATATTTTCTTTTTAGTTGCTATTTTTCAATGTATATTTTTGCAGAAATCTCTAATTAGGTGAGAGCCTTGCTTTCATAGGTGGTATACAGATGCACAGTAGATAATAATGCCTGACTAAAAGAGCTTCGATACAGAGTTAACCCTTATAAGTTCTCAAAACAAAATGAAGCTAATTGATTTGACAGGAGTAAATGGTATTTTGTCTGTTGAGGAAGATGGTCCTAAGGTAATGGAAACAACATTTAAACACAAAGACAAGTAGGCAATCCCCTTGCATTAAGAAATTTCAGAGGTTCCTGCAGGTGTGTACTAATATAATTTGGAAAACTACCATCAGAAAACAGTGCAGTGTAGACTTCACAGCATTTTCCTGTCTTAAGTTCATAAGAAATTGTTGTACTTCCTCTATTTATTGTACTTAATAGCATACTACCTGAATAAGGAATGTTCTGCAGCTTTCTAATTTTGCTATGCAAGTAGACATTAAATTCTTACAAAAGAAAGAATAATTTTTAATATTTACATTTCACAGACTAACACAGGGCTAACAAGTAGATTTACAAGGAGGAATCCATTATGACCTTGTACATTATTTGACCTTCTTCATAGTCCAATCTCTGAATAACTGCATTCTGTTGCAATTTAAACAGTTGTTTCTGCAGCAAATTTATACCTCGTGGTGTAAATTTGCAACATTCAAAATCAATTCAGACACTATTAAGTGCAGAGAATTAAGTATGTACTTGGAAAAGTTGTTCTAATGTTCCCTCTCACTATCAAGAGGGTGCACCTCTTGGAAAAGTTGTTCTAGTGTTGCCTCTCACTATCAAGAGTGTTCACCTCTTTTTCTGGACTTAACGTAGCTGTCAGTTTATAGCCATTGGATTTTGTTATAACTACCTGCTAGGTTAAAGTGCCTTCAGCTATCAGAAATCTCAGCTTGTTAGATGCTCATTGCTTGTGATCCAAGTTAGACTAGAAACCTTCACTGTAACAAGTGATTATGGATTGAGATAATTCAGTGCCTCAGTGAAGGTAGGTCTTGAGTAATCCTTCTGGTTCCTTTCTGAATCTTTTTCAATTTTTTAATGTATTTTCTGAATTGTAGGTATTCAAACCAGGCCCAATGTATGGTATTGTCTTATTATTGCAAATAACAGCTACAGAGGCAATACCACTTCTGCTCCAGGTGGTCCTTTAGGCTTTCTAAGAAAATCTCGGCTATTGTATTGTGCTGGGAGCTCTTATTATGTGCAGTCTGCCTTAATTCCTTTTTGGAGTAACTGCTTTCTAGTTTCAATATGCACAATAGTGCCTAATCTTTCAAGTACTCCACAAGGAAATGTTTTCTATATAATACCTATTTCTCATTTGTAATGAAGTGATACAAAAGTGTAATTGATATGATGTTTCCTTAATAATTTTTTAAGTCTGCTTTTAGAGAGCTACTCCTTGTCTGAAAATGGTGTTTCACTCAATGAGAAAAAGAAGAGAAAACAGGGTGTTGGGTACATGGCCTACTGTGCTTCTTTCAGTATACCTGTTAAAAAAAGAAAGCGTATATTTAGCATACAACATACCCATGAAACTAAACAACACAACAGTGCTTAATTTCCTTGATGAATACTCAATGCATGAATTAAATTATTGCCATTATATCCCAGATTCCTGTAATATCTCAGAGCATATCATTCTTCTGGAACAAAATCTGGCCAACGATGGGGGGATTGTTACAGATTAATCTTTCATAAATTTCCTCTGCTTGTAAAAAAAAAAAAAAAAAAAACCAAAAAACCAAAACCAAACAAATAACACAAAAATATTATTTGTAGGTATTCTCAAACAGGTGAAACAACAGAAATAGTCAAATACTGTATGTCATAATCATGTTACCAATGACAATATACAACAGAAATATAGATTAAGTATTGGTTATGGAATTTAAGCCAATGAACCTGAAAATAGTTGTTATAAAATTCTTATTTTCTTTCAGTGGCTTTTTCTGGTTTTTTTTTGTAAAGCCGAGTAAGAATGAGACTGTCCCAAAAGTTGACATGCTTATGGTCTGAGACAAATGCAGTTAAAACAGTATTATCACTGTGAAAGCACATTAATTTCTAAGGTAAATCTATATCAATTAGCAACTACACCTGAACTTCTCAAGGAAGAGTGCTACAATTATTTTTACCTAAGTGCTCCTTAAAGAACAAATATAAAGAAAATTAGTGTAATTTCCTGCCATTAAAGATAGGGATTATGGATGTTAACATACATTGCTAGATAGTAAGTACAGCTTGGTGGAGAAATTTCCTCAGATATGGATGTAGGAAAAGTTTTACAACATTTTTAAATCCAATTACATTGCTTTAGAACTTTCCATTTCCCCTCATACTCCATTTTGAAATTCGCCTACTGCAGTTGCCACTGCAGCTAGTAGTTTACTGCCCTCCAACTGTACTGAATCTGCACCACCTTCTTATTAATCACTAGCATGAGTTGCTGCTGCTGCTGGGAGGAACGACTCAGCAGATTGTAGGAAGTGCCCTGTTCCTGCAGCCCAGGTTGTGCTCTGTGGACAGCTTGTCACCATATTGAGTTACTCTCTGTGTAAGATCACCAAAGTCCTATGAAGAAACAGTAACTTTTATTGGTTTAATCACACAAGATCCAAGCTGTTTAAAATGGGGAGGAAATTGCATCTCCTTCAGATGGGGTGTCCCTACTAGACCGGTAAATATTGTCTTTGTTGTACCTAAACAGTCCTCCATTGGATGAGATATTCTGTTTACTAGAGTATAGTGCTGGAGAAAAATTAGAGGCAGCCTTGAGAAGCTGCTGACACCCTGCAAATTAATTTAAATATGAGTTATAGTTCTCAAAAAAACGAGTAAAGTCTAAGGGAAAGGCAGAGGGAAAAACTGTGGGTAATTCAGGGTTCACCACAGCCACTAAGCAGAAGTTGGAAGAAGAAAGAGTATAAACTGGATTTAATAAGTGGGAAATAGGGATAAGCTGTGGAAGATCAGACATGAAAAGATTTGAAGTACAGAAAAGGAAAGACAATGCAGGGTTTGAAAAAAGGTCAGAGAAATGTACTCCTGAACA
This sequence comes from Ceryle rudis, assembly GCA_033439905.1. Classification (NCBI taxonomy): domain Eukaryota; kingdom Metazoa; phylum Chordata; class Aves; order Coraciiformes; family Cerylidae; genus Ceryle; species Ceryle rudis. Next base: position 125,611 of record JAAGNO010019768.1, read on the forward strand.
CTACTTGGAAAATATTTATCGTCAACAATCCACAGGCTCTAAGAGCTGCTTCTGTTCTTCATGTTGGGTTTGATTACACCCACACACTATGATAAAAACCCTTCCATGTGCTTAATACTCTTTTTAGTAACTTTTCTTACCCTTCTCTCATGGCAGTGGTACTTAGTGCACTTATAGGTTGTTTGCATCAGAAAGGCCACGTATGGGCTGTCTGCCTTTGTGGTTATTTCTACATACACTGCTTTAAAAAAAAAAAAGCGGGACCATGGTTCTCTGAAAATATCTTCAGTACAAACATAAAATTCAATCTGCTTATTTTATGGACCAAAATGTAGTTTATTTTTGCAATAAAATACTAGAGTGCTTATCCCTGCGTAATGCAAGTACCTCTCGAGATGCCTGTGTCATCCTAGAGCTAATTTGTGGGAGGGACATGCTATTATCCTTCTTTTATAGCTGGGAACACCAAAGCAAAAGGATTTCAGGCTCAACTTCCAAATCCAAACTTTGATCTTTCTCTCACAAGACATCCTTTTTTCAATACTCCACAGCAAGTGCTCAGAGACTGACTTAAATTGGACTTGTTGGCACTAGGATATTCTTAATGGGGTTGTAGAATTCCTTCTTTTATTTTTTTTTCCTCTGGCTTTCTAGTTGAGATTCTGGTTTTGCATGGAACTAAAAATACTTATCAAAAGGACATCTATAAATTGGGAATTTAGTAAAAAATGCAGATTGTAGAGAAAGTATATTTTAGATCATCAATTGAGTTGTTGAGAGAGAACCTTTTGTTGTTGTTGAGAAACTTTTCTGGAAATACTGTATTTAGGGTGGACATTTTCTTGGTGAAATGTTACTTTTTTTCTCCGTGTTTCAGTCATATATTTTGTCATTCAGCATGATGTGTTTGTGTATTGTTTTCTCTTGTAAAAGTCAGTTCATGTACCTACTGTTTCTCACCACGCTTTTTGTTTTGACTAAACTAGAACATACTCCTCCACTCCCCACAAAAAAGAACAAAAGTGAAGCTAGTTTGAGTTTTCAAAATATGTCAGCTTTTACATACAAAGATTAAAATCCACTAACTTCCCATCACCCTAGTTCTCCAGATTTCCGTGTAGCATCTAGCAAGTATCTATATGTGTAGGAATTTACCTGCTGTTAGATGGTGTTTCAGAGCACCGGCTTTCATACCTTCTTTAACTTCCAAACTGTTGTCAAGGCCCCCTAATAATATTTATAGCGGCCTTCTTATATAAGGATTTGCCCTCCACAGTAATTTGTAGGAATTCTAAAGAAATATTTCTGTGCTGTGATTGTATGAATTTAATCTTTGTTTGTAGCTTGGCTCTTAGTATTTCCCTTCAAAATAAAAAATTAATTACTGCTGGTGAAATCTGTTCCAATTTCACTTTGTGCTTTTGATGGCATTACCAGAGTTAACTGCTCAGCTAATAAATCTTGCACAGCACTCTGTTTCAGTTGAACAAAATTTATGCTATCGGTTGAGGGTACTGCTGGAAATGTTGTACTCAGGGCTCTCCAAAATGTAATTGAGAATGTCAGGAGAAATCATTACAAAATACATGATTGCCCAGATTTATCTGCTACCCTCGACAGCTTTAAAGCATGCAATATGTACAAAAGGTGGAGTGCTGCAGAACGATTCAGGTACAGTAACGCACCCATGGAATGTGGCCAACTTTAGTCATACATTTGTTCTAGCTACATATATTTTAAATATGAAGGAATGATTATTGATGTCAGGCACTTTATATGGCTCACATTAATTTTGGAAAGAGGAGAGGATAAAACCGAAGATCCTCCTCTGTCCACTGTATTTAAAGACAAGATGCTGAGGACTCAGGAAAGGCACACAGTTCTTTACCGTGAATTTTACAAGGGGCTGGTTTGTTAGTTATGGATATAGAATGCGAATTCCTGTGGCAAATCTTAAGGCAGTGTATTTCGGATAATTCTGATCAATGACTTTAAAAAAAATGGTTTTGATTACTATGTTTATCCTGCCTCTGTTCTGTGCTGCTGTTGTCAAGCTTTATGGAATAATCTTATGATCTGAGTGATTATTATAATTGCTTTCTGCAGTTTAGTTATTAAGAAGAAAAACATGTATCTTTCACACTTCTCAGAAATATATCTGCTGCTTTGGAAGTGTAATAAGGAAAAATGGCTGAAGAGTGAAGAATAACTGTACAGAACTAAGGGAAGTATTACACAGTGGAGCAGTACAGAAGTTACTAATGGTATGCAGAAACTCATAAACTCAGATGTATTGAACCTGAAATTGTAAAGAATGCGTGTAAGTTTGATCATTTATATATGAAAATAATTTAAAGAGCTTGGAACTATGCTTGACAAAATTTACTTTTGATATAATATCACTCCCATGGTATTAAAGGAAAGGCTTGACACACCTCATTGTATTATTTAAATGAAAGGTGTCAATTTACTTTTAGACTTTTGGCCAGTTTTCTGCTTAAAATCAAACATTTATTTGTTGAGAAATTAGAAAAATATATAGGAAATGGAACTAGATGGTTGGATAAATAAAAATTAGAGTTTATGAAGAAAGCAAAGGGAAGTATGGGAAGATTCAATTTGAGATGCAAGCAGAAAATTATCACGGCAGAAGTGTTGAGGTTAATAAAAAAAAAAAGAGAACACAGATCAAGAAATAACTTTAAATTTAACCTTTTGTTTTCCATATTCTTTATTTTGTCATTCTTGCAAATATTTCCCGATGAAACCGCATTATATTGCTGGACAGAATATAGAGATTGAAGCTAATTTTTTTAAGATTCATATACCTCATGTAGTCAGGAGCCCCTGCTTATTGCAGTGTTGTATGTTGCCGTAAGTAGGAATAAGGAGAAGTGTGTTTATCATTGTCTAAGACAGAGGTTTTCTTTATCCTTAGGACTTCCAAGAGCTCTATGGGTGAAATACTATTACAGCCTGGTGCAGAGCTTCCTTCTGTCATTTTCTCCTGGCATGAAAACCTAGTTCACGAGGTTTACATTAGTTCACATTAAACAGTTGAGAGAGCAAAACTGTGTAAAGATTCTAAGTGCAATATGTCTTTATATTTCATTTCTCCATACTGTTCTCTGATCATGAGCACCACTATAAATTAGGATTAATTGAATGGGTAGTGATTCAGTTGTGCTAAGGTGAAATATAGGCTCTAAGACACGCCTGCTTTGGCTTATTGAAGGTCTGCTCCTAGACTTAGCTGCTTATGTTATTGTTGCCTGATTTACTTCTGAGTCTTCATGAGGAAAGAGCTGAGTGAACAATTTACTGTTATCTTAGATAACAGAGTTGGCCCTTCTGTCAGTAATATTATTTCTCATAAACACTGGAATAAGAGAACAGATGCAGGTAAACTCTATCCCATATACAATATCAGTTTACACATTTTCATGGTTTTCTACTCTTCAGTACTTGTGTTGATGTCAAACATTGATCCTTCCATTTCGCTGCTTGATCCTGGTCATCTTAAGGATAATAATTTCATTTAGTGTCAGTGTAAAGGGACATTGCAAAGCTCTCGTTCTGAGGGATGTTCATTGAGGGAGGAATATGACATTTCTGGGAGACTGTCAGGGCCCTCATGAAGTGTTAAGATTATTTAGGTGGCTATGCTGCAGAGGAATGTACATTAACTTGAAATATGGGAAATATCTATAATAAAGAGTTTCAGTTTATTTGATCAGGGAGAAAACCTAGATAAAGAAAACCCCTGGGTGTTTTTAAAATGTTCCTTAATGCTTTTTATACTCCTCAAGATGTAGTGAAGGTCAATGCAGTAGGAAATGTCTCCATTGATTTAGATAAACGGTACCTCTTTGCAATGCATTCCATTTCCCTTTTATCCACTTGAAGAGCTACCATAAGACTTTACCTTAGGCTGTCAAGCAATGTGCAAATTTTTCATAACCCCTGGTGAGGTTATTAGGTTGGCATATCTCTTGGCCTTTAGGGCAAGCACTTCCACCAAGAGACTTTTTCATTTGTTGTTGTTATCATGGTGCGTGCATTATAAATATTTATTTCTGCTTGTAATTAATTTCTCTTGTATTTTATTAACCTATAAACCAGAATGGTATTCAAATTAATTTGATTTTAATATAAAAATGAAAATAAAAATATTTCTTCTTTCATGTTTTATTTGTATGTTGCCATGGTTGCTCTGTAACCATTTCTGACTAATACTTTAGGGTTTATAATGCACAGCAGAATACTGAGACTGAATAATAAGACAATGTACATATGTAGTCAGCTGACTTAATGGTATCTACTAACAGCAAAATGCATTTTAGGAAGTCCCACTGGAGAGACCATGGCCCTGTGAACTCAACAGGAGTTTTGAAGCTTGCATCACTTTCATTCGAAGTACAGAAATTGCTGCTGTAGAAAGCAATCTTGTTTAATAGCTAGTTAAAATACTTATATATATATAGGTGTATATATATGTATCTTTATACATGTATATCTAAATTGTTACAGATCCTCAGCGATAAAGACATGCAAAGGTTGTACGGTGGCTGCCACTTTTTTTACAGGACCCTTTTTGGCCACTTCAATGGTAAAGCAGTCATTGTAGTACTGGAGATTGCTAGAGCTTTCACATACACTTGCAAAGATTTTTGTTTATAATAGACGAATGCAGCCTTGTCAAGTCTCATGCCATCAGTACAATGCTTACACTTTTGCTGCCTTCTTTCTAGCTGCAGAGTTACAAACTGATTTGTAGCTGCTCCTGTGCTTTCTTCTGTGTGTTGTGCAGGCAGACCAAGGACTAGAGGGAAGCTATGGTGCCACTGAGGACTTGGCTTCCCAGGGGAGTTGTATCCGTTAAGGATAACCAGGCAGCAGTTTTCTGCCACAATCCCTCTGTAGCAACTGAATATAGCCAAGTGTGTAGATGAGTTAGAGATCGGGGATCGCTGTAACAGAAATGTTTGAAAGACAGGTCAGTGCAGTTTCAAATTTCAGACTTAACTCTCTACTGGATTGACAATACAACAGTTAGTTCTTTACCCTTATTAGTAATAATCATTACACATACAAAACAATCAGTCCTTAATGCACTTATCCTAATTTACCTCCCAGTATGTGATACCACTGAACTGATGCCATTTTGATTAGCACTGATGGCTCTGGTCCTTGAAAGCTCAAGGTGACCAGTCCTAAGAACTCACTGATAAAGGAAGTCCCAGCTTTCTTCATGTCTTGTGGGTGTTTTATGCTTTTCTGACCCCTTCTCAACAGAAAAAAAGGTATTTTATCTGTGGTATCGTAATTTTATAACCATTACTTCCATCTTCCCATACTTTTTTGGTTCCAATGTTAACATAGGAAAAGGTCATACTCAAAAGGATATTCTAAGATTGGTGTTTGCATTTTAAGTGCAATACAGATTCTTCATAGTCATAAATTAATGCAACGGAGGCAATAATACCATAGATCACTTGCTCAAAGAAGTACGCAAAATGTATAATCAAATTTTCTTTGCTAAGTTATTCCTAGCAGGTTGAAGCATCTCTAAAGATAATGCAAACTAATTCAAGAAATCGTCTTTACCTTCTACCAACTAATGAAAAATGTGAAATACAAACCTAGAGGAAAAACACTCACCCTGTGAATAGTTTTCTGATGAGTTAGTGAGCTGAACTGGCTCCATAAATATTACAATGAATTTCAGCACTGAATTAGGCAGTGGGACCATGCTTGCAGGTACAAGACTTGAGAGGGATGTGGAAAAGTGAACATCCAGGAAAAACTGAGCTGTCAGATAAATTTGGTTCTCGTATGGAGCTTTTCTTTGAGAAGTATATTTTGTAAAACTTGTAACATTTTACATCTTACATAACAGTTCATTAATTGCAACCAGCTTAGAGAGAATCTACCCTGCCCCAAGTGTTAGACTTAAATAACCAGAACAGGAACCCAAGTTTGTGTCTTCCAACAAAGCTGAATGATGCAACCACTGCATTATTGATGTGGACTAGATATTGAGGCTTGTTTTGTTTGAAATCTCTTGGTGTCATCTAAATGGAGCAACTTTTTCTTTTGCTAACTGGCATACTTTCTATGGGGTAGGAAATAATACTTTGTAGGTCCAACTTGAATAGTGATGTTGAAAGCCCCAAAGAGTTGCTTTATTGAAAAAGTTAGAGCTCTGAAACATCTTTAAAACTGCAGTCATTATTTGCATTCTTTGCCTTTGGCCACTGAGAGCACTCAAGATAATTTATGGCTTTTTTAGATTCTGGAAACTGAATTCCTATCCTTTGCCAGTCTCCAGTGGCTTTTCATAGGCCATGTATGCAATAACCCTTTCTGCAGTTCAGCCAGAGTTTTCCCTGGGTCACTTCTGACACAGTATGCTTAAGTCGTTAGGTTGTACAGTGCCCTATAGCAAAGATTTTGTAAACTCAAGCTCATAAATAAAACATACCATAAACCCCCCATCTTATCTTTAGGTTAATTCTTCAAAGTGTTTTTAATGGTAACAGATTTTGGTCTTCTCAAATTATATTACATGACATTTTAACCTTAGATTAGCTTACAGGTCATCCAGAAAGTAAAGCCAGATGAATTTACAATTAGCCCACACTACTAAATTCACCTTTGGGTACATAGTAAACTGCTATTACAATCAGTTGAAAACTGTCAATAAACAGCTGTAGTGCAGAAAAAGCTGGTTTGAAAAAGCTGGTTCAGAGTCAGTGATAAGAGGTAGAAATTCTGAGTACTGCCATTGTTTCTGAGACCAAGGATGAATCTGAATCTTGCCACCTTTCTGCTTTGATACGAGCTTTCTTGTAATTCAAATTGTGGTGGTGTGGAACTATATCTTGGAAATATAATCTCAAGGAACAGTTTAAAGCTCACTAATAGAGGGATTGCAAAAAACTTAGTTTCCATTCTCCTGAGAGAATAATAATTTCTTTTTGAATCTGCGTGGCTGGATGACATTATTATTAATACCTTAAGAGTGGATATCATAATGCTGGTGTTTATGAATTCCAGAATTAATTAGCTGCTCTTTAAATATCCCAGGGCAAGGCAGCATTCCCCTTGGTTGCCATTCTTTTCCCACAAAATGTTACTACATTCGACCTACATAGACTTGGTTTGTGGTTTTGTTTTTTTTTTTTTTTTTTTCTTTGTGTAATCACAGAGCCTGCACAAAGTGCAACTTCTGTGTGCTTTAGTGAGATGGAGATTCTTAAAATCCACTAATATGATTGACTGCACATGTAAGTATATGAATTTACCTGTGGTGATGGGCACAGGTTTAGCTGCATTTGTTAAAGAAAATGCAGGATTGGAAGGAAGGATTAGCATATAGTGGGATCATAATTTTATGAGGATGTACTGGGACTTAGAAAAAATAACAACCAGAGTGATGCAAAAGTATGATTTCTCTTAAACTTTATTTGTAGATACCATGTGGCTCCAGTTCTATTGCCCAAAAGCATGTTAGATGTTCTGTAAACTACAATCTCTTATTTTAGCCACAAATGATATGTTGTGGTACTTTTGTATATTGCTAGATAAAACACATTTGAATATGTTATTCTGAACCATTCTGACATTATTATATATCCATTATCTACTGCTACAAAAGTCATAGATAAAATGAAGTGTAGAAAATGGGCAGTGTTTTGCAAGAATTAGAGAGGATTTATGAGGAACTACTTTGCATGAAGCATTCCATGGAGGATATATCAAGTTCCAACAGTAATGTTTTCAGTTACGCAGGTGCCTTACTATTGACCTTTCTGCTCCTAAATTAGATAAAAGGAAATATTTCTACTGAAGTGTCTGGTGTATTATTTAAAATACAATAAGACAGTGACAGGTTTTAATATTACTGGAATGTGAGTCTTAAAACAGTAGAGATAATGGCAGACAAATTTCTGTTTAACTGTTGCTGATCAGAACTGTCCTATTAAAAGGTTCAATAAAGAAATTGAAAAATTCATAATGAACTTAACACTTAAGTTGAAAAGTAGGCAATGAAAAAATCAGGTAAGATTCAAAAATAGTTACTGTACAGTTTTTTATACTTCTGAACAGGAAAGTAAGACTTAAGAAGCAGATAGTGATATAATTTCATTGCCTTTTATTTAAACGGTGTTTGTATATGACATTCAGTGTGGTATATAATAATATGAAATTGTTCCTGCTACTGCCCCTTTTTTATTTCTGCAGAGCATTTGTTAAAGAAACTTGCCAGGCTACTGTATGCTGCTTAGTACTTGCAGCCTTTCAGTCTATTTTCAGGCTGTGCTGAAGGATTCCATCTACAGTCATTATCTTCACAAAATATGTTTTCTTCTACCATTTGGGCATACTGGCTTGTTTCAGAGTTTCTCATGAGTTCTGAACCACTGGTTTTGTTTCCTTCTTCCTTATTCAGCATTTATGAAAGACTGTATTGATAAATGTGCAAGGTGATGATATTTTGTTACTGAATTTTCAGTATTTTCCCTGCAAAAGATGAAGGATAAGGATGGATTTGTAACTTGTCACAGATGGGCTTCTTCTGGTATTATCATATGTAAGTGACATTTTTAATTGTTTTCCTTTTGAGAGAGAAGAGGTGAATCATTAAAAGAATCTGCGAAAGTGCATGAACTATTCAGATGAAATTAGAGTGGTCAAACTAGGGGTCTGCCAGACGTGAAAGTGTCCTTTTGAATAACATAATGAGATTCCAGTGGATGTTTGTGCCCTTTGTGAGTTTCATTTAAAAACGTAGCAGGTTCCAGCCTATTTGTAAACACATTAACTGCATTTCCTTCTGTCTTCAAAGGTTACAGATTTGGAAGAGAAGATGAAAGCCATTGTAAGAGAGTGTTTGAAATTTTCAGTCCCATCTTTGCCCTTGTTTTTTACACTCCACAGGCAGCACAGTGGTAGAATGCACAGTGGGATATGTGCTTTAAAGGCCTCATTTTACCTTTAAAAGCTATGCTGCTGACAGTGCATTTTTAAAAAGGTCTTAAAGTTGAACTGGCAAAAAGGTCTATATACTAAATACAAAGACTTTGATGTTTTTTGTTTTCTTTCCCTCTGAAATTTTCAATGGAGTTGAAAGGTCCTGTGAATTGAATGACCTACCTAGCGATAGCTTTTGTCAAGAAGTTAGGTGGATTTGAATGAGTCTTGCTCCCAGCAGATTACTAGAGCTGACCATTTAGTTTGGCTGTAGTTTTACTTATGTGCCTAAAATATGGCTTTAAGAAAACAGAAGTTTTATTAGAGGCTCAATTCTTCCTTCCCTTTCTTTTCCTTCTTCTTCTGGAACTATTATTATGAGTGCAGCTATATGCATTGGAACATAATTAAATACAGCAAGCAAGAGTACGGACAGCTGTACATGGGAAAAATATATGGAATAGTTGGTTGTTTTTGCAGTTACTCAACATGCAATTCTTGAGGTTTTTTTTCTTACTAGATGCCTAGTACCTACATCTCTGGGTTGAATTTTGGAGGTTCAAATTTGTTTATCAAAACTAACTAGAATCTGTAAGAATAGTAGTTCTATTTATTCACATTTTCTCTTGAAGTGTCATCCAATGTACCTCTAATACTAATGTGATAGGTCTGTACTAATATGAAATATCCATCTATATGAGAAATGGGATATACAATGTCTTAAGTTTCCATTTTGAATAATTCTGCTGCTACTCCTTTTTCTAACTTGTGATGCTACACTGAATAAAAGATAAAAATAATAAAAACATCCTAATAGAGAGCGCTCTTTCTGAATTCAGCTGTTTTATATTCTTCACAACTGATCTCTGTGCTCTTCATATCAAAGCAATGCAGGCTGTTATCTCTGACAAAAGACTGATATTTTATACATGTTTGTTCCCTGGGTATATTTAGCTTACTAATAGGCTAGAGAGTTATTCTAGGTCTTGAGAAGTCTGAAGTCTGAATTGTGAAGGGCAAGTGTTATCAGTCTCTCCTGAAGTCTTCAGGAATTGAAAGTGCTCTTCTCACTAGCTTCATATCCATAAGTGTTATTGACACAGTTCTTTTCTAAAATTAATTTGGTAAAACAGTAGAGACTTTTTTTTTTATGCCTTTTCTTTTTTTTCCCCTTTGCATCCATCCCCCTAGATAGAAGCCAGGTGAGATTGGCAGTGTCTTCAGTGTGAGGTCTTGGGAAAAGCAGTTTTTAGAGGGGAACCCAAAGAACAGACAGGGCATTTTTAGTGATGTGAGAAACAACAGCCAAGGCTGCTAAATTTTTTTTGAACGTATACTTAGGGCTGGATTCATCTCACCTACTGGAGGTGCTTAATCTCAAATACCTTTTGCCCTCCTTGTAAGTAGTGGAGAGACTGGCACCTTCAAAACGTCATGCCAACTAAGATTTGAAATAACCTTAGATAGCTCACTGTCTCACCTTTCTTTTCCTTATGCTTTCTCTCTTTCTGCTTATTACTTTGGGAACCCAGTGTGGTACATGCCCAGCACTGGTACCAGACATTTGATAACTAGATCCAAGCTTTTTGTATTGCAATCGTAAAGACCCAAGGGTTGGTTTGTTTTGTACTTTTGTTTTTGCTAAGAACTCTGAAGTCTGAAAATGGAGGGCACTTGTTTAAATATGATCCTACTTAGTATTGCCAACAATACTCAGTTCCTACAAACCTCTTGATTTTCATCACTACATTTGCATAATGAACAGAGTGACTAGAATTTCTCATGCAGATTGTCCAGCACTTTCAGATACTGGGCAGGTTGGTTTTAGTTTTGTTTTGTGTGGGTTTTTTTTGTTTTGGTTTGTTTTTTTTTTTGCTTGTTTTTGTTTTGGTTTTTTTTTTTTTTTTTTTTTGGTTTGGTTTTTTGTTTTTTTTTTCTGTAAGACTAGATATGCATTTCAGGAAGACTCAAATGAGGTTTTGGAACTATTGGGAAATATGCCTTTGTATGTGCACTAGGACCTAAAGAATAGACATATTAAATATATAACTTATTTTCTTTTTAAACTTGAAGCAGAACAATAAGCTTTGCAAATATTCATTATGGTATCTGATTTATTGACAGTATTACACAGTTGCTAAGTATCTGAGTTAGTCATTTTGATGTACTCTGGAGGCAGTGTGTTCAGAGTTATTAAAAATTCACAGTAACTTCCTCTGCATTTCTTATGTTTGGCAAAAAAAAAGATGATGTTGAAAGAGTAGCTCTATGTGCACCCACAGCCACTTAAAAATATATATGTCAAAAACTGCAGAATTATTAAAACCACCCAATTTTTAGTAAACTTAGAAAACAATTCTATTTAGAATAGAAAATGTGTGGTATCTTCATGAAATGGTTTATTTCATTATGGGAAAAAATAATCATTACAATAAATTTTTACTTATACTTTTTAAAAGGTGAGAATGAATAGATAAAAATATAGACAATTGAGGGTTTTTTTTTTTAGTCTCACTTTAGAAAGGTGACAAAAATGTAAATAGAACAAAACACTTGACCATGTGGACTGCATAAGTTGTTGGATATCATTATCATTGATTTATCCTGTCTTTATAGCAATGGCTTCTTTGCCAGCTGGCCACGGATTGCATGAAATAAATCACTGTAAGTTGTCTCTTGAACAGTGTACTAGATCCGAATCTTAATGTCGGGATTTCACATGTTCTCCAGCCATTCACTATATGTCATAACAATGCTTTTGACCAACTCATTCATTTGTGCTTCCTTAACAGTATTTAAATATGCAAATATATTTTAACAAGATAATATTTAACAAAATATTATTTAGCAAATAATAAAGCGTGTACTGTTTTTGGACAAGTTTTTATTTAATCAAGTAAATGTAGGACATTATTAGAAATTTCATCATAGCTCCTACGGTCATGTTTGAAGAGTCATAAATGAGACATCTTTATCTAGCTTTAAGGCTTCATGACTGTATAAATGGTTGCAGGTAATTTATGTGCTACTTCACCTGGCTTTTGATCAGCATCGTGGTAACAGGTGCTGTCAGAGAAGTATGAGACAGAACAAGAAACTTATATTTAGAAAAATCTTCCTTTTCTGCTCCATTTTCTGCTTAAGAAATCCTCAGATTGAACTTGAGATGTTTGACAGAGACTACTAGTAACATAATGGTCTCCTGCAAGTTTCTTGTCTGGATCGCACTTTAGATTCCAAACCCTTCCTTCAAGACTGTTCAAATCTGGGATGCTCTTAAGACCACCTTTCATTCGTAGCTTTGTTTTCCACAGCTAACACTGCTCCAAAATTGCTGACAGCTATGAACATCCAACACGAGGAGGATTAATTAGATGTTAGATACTCCTCAGCACTTGAATTTTCACTTCAAATTGGCTGGAGGGTGGGGGAAACACAATGACAAAAAGTAGGGAAATCCAGGGAATGTGTGAGGGGCATTAGAGCACACTGGAGACCAAAACTAGGTTACTGGTCTCATTAGGTACCTTTTAAGCAACTGGTTCTTACCTTTGTACCCAAGTCTCCAAGGTGAAAGTCTCATAATTCAATTCACTGTCTATTCTTTTGAAAGCTCCAGACGTTAAGGTTATTGAGGAATGATGATGTCAACCTCTTCTAATCTTTAAACTACTATTAAATTTGAATTAGATTCTAGGGTTGACAGCTTGAAACCAGTGCAGATTTGTACCTTCATCACCCTCTCTCTTGACTGTCTAAGCCATGTAAAGCCTTTCTTTGGTAAGCAGCTCTACTCAGGGAGGGATTAAACCCATAACTTCTGTGCTTTTTTTTTTTTTTTTTTTGTAATCTCAGGTTCCTCTACTCCCTTGTGTCTTTTTCTTTTAAAGTGAGAGGACTTTGCTAATTCTTGATTTACTGGATTTTGTGTGTTAGAGGCAATTAACCTCTCCCAATCCAGAAGCCCAGATGCAGAAATGTGTGGCCTCAGCAGTTGGGATTTTGGGGTGTTCTTTGTTGGGGAAGGAGAGAACAAAGGTTGAACAGAGAGCATCACTGTAAGCAAATGCAGAGACTTTTAGTTAACCCACACAGAGGAGCACATACTGAACTCGCTGACTGCAGCTGACTCCTGATGCTTTATCTTTTTCTATTTTCAGCACATTCTGTTGGTGCTGGTTGTTGGACATCTCAAGGGGTATGAACTGTTCACGTCCCTTTGCAAGCTCTATTAGGTCCATCCATAGTATTCTCATCTGCTCGAGGTGAGCTTAGGATGTGAATTTAGATTGAACATATGGCAACATACTGGACTTAGTATTGACTTCAATTAGACTTGTATTAGCCTGGGGAACTTGGGCAAAGTATTCCTTAATTAAAATGAAACAAGTGTGATTCCCCAAGCAGGGAGTCCAACCTTGTTCTGCTCTCATTCACAGTATTTGATACTGACTTGAAATCAGAGAGGGACAGTGGAAGATTGAAGTAGTTTCTGGTCAGCTTTATGGATGAGAAAAATCACAAAGCAATTCTAGTATTATCATGTTTTGCCTAAAGATTTCACTGAAGAACTTTTTTTTATTATATATTTTTTTTCAGGGTGATTTTTCCCTGTTTTCACATATCTTATTATAAAATAGTGGGCTTCAGCTGCCTTTTTCACCAGACTGTGCACACTGGTTGTGAATTAATGCCACACACCTGATACTCCCTACAGATTGTACAGCTTAGAGGTATCATCCATAAAGTGCCAGTTGTATAATATTTAGGCTCAGGTTTCAGTATCAAGGTGAAGCTTTGTTTCCATGTATCATGAGTGATTCACAGAGATAACTGTTTTAGTAAAAAAGGTTGAATGAAATGTCAGTTGTTACTGTGAGACTTCAGTCACCAGTTAACTTTGAGTGTTCTGGCACTGTAAATAGCACAGGGACTAAGCTTTCTGAATAGCAATCCTTTCAGTTCATAACATAGATCGTCTTAATGGTCCACAAAGCACATAGAAAAATACTATTTGCAAAGGTGTAACTGTTTCTAAGCAGGTGTGACATTTGTTCCCTTGTAAGAAAATCTAGAGGTTTTTTATTTTGCTTTTCAGTGTTGAGTTAAAAAAGAAGACATCTCTTGAAATAACACATATGATTATGATTGCACTTTTCAACCTTACATTTACTTTTTGAACTTAACTTCTTATGCAATCTAGTAGTGAAAAATAATATCAGATTCAGGAATCCAAACAGAAAATAGATCAATATCAGGGAAGAAGAGTTAAACTCTTATTTTGCTGAAGGTATAGTTCACCTGTTTTCTATGATAGGGAGACTCAGAGGCATCTGCAATATCAAAGGGAGTCAGAGAAATTCCTTCCTGTTGCAATTTTTATGAGAAATTTGGTATCTGATAATAACTTGTCTAACAAATTGTTTTGGCTTAAGTCTTATTTATTGAAAACTGAAGTTACTAAAACAAATGTTTTGGAGAAGTGTGTGAAGTTTTGTTAAATAGAATTTTGCTTTTATGACCATTTAAAAATAGTGAGCAAGAGGAAAATACATTGACAGTGAAGTTCAGTGCCAAATCCTGCTTGTTTTGATCTTGATAAATTCCCATTGACTGACACCAAGGGACTCTTCGAAGTAGAGTTTTGTTTAGAGCTCTATGAATAACGGAGCTTGCATTTGAGAGGAATAATTCTTTTCACACAAAAGTTCAAGGAGGACCATTTCCTGTGGGTGGAAGAAAAAAAATAACATATTGGTTTTCTTCTTTCAGACTCAGGCATATTGTGAAATAGTTCTGTAAATTAGAAATTTTTAGATTGAGGTTTTGGGATCAATTTTAAAGCCTTGTGCTAAAAATCGGAGGTAGAGATAATATAATGTCTTTCCTGTGGCATCTTTTTCCAAATTTCTTGTTACAGCTGATATTCTAATAACTTTACATCAGGACCAGAATAAACAATACTATTCACTTTTTCTGATTTGAAATCAAGTGAAGTCTTGTTTTGCTGTTGATTACACATATTTTAGTGTTCAAGGAAGATAATTTCTGAAATGGTTTTGTCCGAATTGCATTTATGTCCAAACTTTTGTTCCTGCAGGAATAAATGGTATTTCTCTTGCACTTGCTTACCTTGCTAAACCTACTAAATACTGAAGTATTAAGACACAGGATTTTTTTCTTAAGTAGTAAAATTTTGCAGCAGTTAGGTCAAAAATAAAATGACCAGACAAGAAGAATGTACTTTAAATGGCAGAATGTAAGTGAACAAATATGGGAAAATAAAAGAATACAGATGTTCTGTTGTGAAAAGCAATTGTATTTCTATTGACCTTGAATTGCATTAGTTTGTTGTGTCAAATCGAGAGTGTGTAGCAATTTGTTCATCTGATGGAAGTGAAACCTTTCCCTTTTTATTGCTTTGCAGTCACATACTTCACTATACAGTAACTAGACTAGATCTCTTTTAGGTAACTTCCTTTGAGTTTGTATGTTGCCCATTATTGTGAGGCAATGTATAACATAATTGTAATAACAGTAATAACAAAGTATTTTCTGTAGTCTGGACTGGATTTATAGGCTGCTTTTATGCCTAATGGTTTTCTAGTGTTTTATCTTGCTCATATTAAGTTGCCTGGTTATGATTGTGATAACTGATAGAGACTGGGATAAAACTGGTATTGGTAGCTTTTACAGTGGCAAAAGTGTATCACGGGGAAAAAAGTACATCTTGTCTTTTTTTTTTTGTCTAGGATAGATCTACTTGCTGTAATTCTGGAATGGTTTTGATATTTTTGGGGTATGAATTGGATACAAGTCCTGTGTGATTAATCATTGTGACAAAAAAAATGTAACGAATGGGTCCAAATATGTTCCTCACTCTGAATATCAATAGTGAAAAAAGAGAGCTTTTCCAAAATTATATTCAATCTGAATTATAGTAGGAGTGCCTACAACAAAAGCACGCTCTCTGTAATCTTGCATAATTAAGACTTAAACAAGAAAAACTGATGAGGATGGTTTCTTCTCTTCCAATAATCTTGCAAGTATAATAATACTAAAGAGGTTTCAGATTCAGAAGTATTTCAGCTGACAATATAAACCAGTTTATAAAGCTATTCTTACTCCAAACAATCCTTATCAGTCTTCTAAGTATCTTCATATATCACAGTACATTGTCATGGCTCATTACTTGCCGTGAATGGCACAGTGCAGTGACTGTAAACACTTTCTGAATCATACTAACTTTGAGACACTAGCACTCTCATGCTACCTCCCCTTTGCTAAAAGCTATATTTGCATTAGATTTTATCTTCTACATCAGTTATTTGCTCTGACATAAATTCCACATTCTTTTTACTGTCACATTGTTTGCCTCAATGGACTCCCTTGAAATACTGTGTCAGCAGGATGTTCAGATATGTTTGGTAAAAATATCGTTACAAAAATATCTGCTTGTGTACTACTGAGAATAAACAAAGTTCCACTCAGACATTTGATTTATGAAACTCTGTCCATAATCTTAAAAATATAGCATATGCCTAACCTTTCAGGCAGTGTCATAAAATACATTTCTGACATGTTAGATGTAACAAACTTGTCCTGCATAATGAACTTAAAATTCTATAATCATCTGATCTCAGTGAAAGTTTTAAAGGTCTATTCTAAAACCTGTAGCCAATAAAGTATCTGAATGATGTCAGCAGTGATTTGGGGTGAAGATAAACAACAAGGGGAGAACAAGAGAAAAACTTGACTAATTGCATTGGCTTGAACGGGATCAGCGATAACTCTTGGCAAGATCATAGTCAGAGATCAGCACGTGAACTCAGAAATAGCACTGTATGAGTATCTGTATAGAAATACACACAGAACACATTTGAAAACTCAACTGATGTCATAACAGGCAGACTTAACATGCCAGTGGGCCCACAGTAATTTGAAGGAGTTTTCTGCTGAAAATAGTACAAATTATACAACTTTTTTCTCCTGTCAGTTGATGTATAATGGACAGTTTTGGATGCTATTTCTATTGACTTAAATGTTCTGCTGTACGTTAAATCTCTCTTCCCACCCTCCGCCCGGTGTACCTCTTTTGCACCTTTCTGACATTTTCTTCTTGGTGTCTGTAACCTTCTTTACAAAATGTAAAAAAAAAAAAAAAAACAACTTTTTTTTTAGCTTTGTTTCACGTAAAGTACATTGGCTGATAATACTTTAAAATCTTTCTTGCATGCCTTCTCTTTTTCTCCATGGTTGTTGTCATTACTGCTTTTTCTTCACTACAAAAAAACATGCCAGTAATTAGCTCCTTGATTTTGAAGTTTGAGACTATTTTGAGGATGGTGGTGCTGTGACAAACTTTGGTTTAGGTAAGGAGTATATGTACTCTTCTTTCTCTCATGCATGCTAGAGAATGCTTTCTTTTTGTCTGCTTGGGTGATAATTAAATCTATGTATAAACCAGAATATTTTCTGTGCACTAGTGTCAGATCTAATTTACATATGTAGTTTTTTTTCCTTTTGAGAAAGTCAGATTATTTTTTTAAAAGACAGATACCTTGAAAGCGATTGAGTTCTTAATACAACAGTGAGGTAGATTTTGGAGATAGAATGAACACCAATTGCACAATACTTTTAATATCCCCTCTTTCTTCATCTACCTGGAACAAGAAATTTTCATTCTTCTCAACCTTGTGACAGTTTATAATTTCTCAGTTAGCCAGTCATAAAATGAATTTCCCCGATCAGATATTGAGAAATCTCTTACAGTGGCTTTTGTGGATCCCCTGGTCTATCTCCTCTGGCTTCCAAGCATTGTCAGTCTGCTCGAACTTTCAGCCCTGGGGAAAAGTCTTTCTCGGAAAAATAAGCAATCAAAAGGATTGCTTAAAAAAAGACTGATGAAAAGTTGATAAGAAAACCTGTCTGCCTTTTTTTTTCATAGTGTTTTATTTGAAAGTAACAACTTAGATCAATTCTATTGTGTTGAATTCTAAACCTTGTGTTGTCATCCATTGTACAGCTTTCTATTAATTTTGAAGCAACCAAGGTGAAATTTGGGGTTTTTTTTTGGGTCATGGCTTCAACTCTTAAGTAGCAAAGCCTCTGGATATGGATGTGCTTGCCTATATAAAAGCAATTAACAGCTGGTCAAAAGGGAGAGCGTTTAAAGGTGATACTGATCTATTGAGAATCAGTGTATTGCTGGATTATTTTACAGTTGCCATCATTAGAATAGTCAGATATTTATCACATATAGATTGTAAAGTTTGCTGCTACTTTATTATCTTGAGTAACAGAGCATACCATTTGTTATTTTGTGCCTTATTCTCAGAATTTTTGTCCTGGATGCTCGAGATTCATAGAAATTGCAACAGTTTTCCTTGAGTCTTAAGAATGCAGGGTCTACTCTACCTATTTGCTCATCTTTCTAAAGCATTTTTTAATGTGTTAATAAAACTAAAAAAAAATTATTTTCTTGTGTGACTTTACAGAATAAATTATGTATGTCAGTCTCAAATATTTCCCAGTAACTAATCCATTACTAGCAGACTATCCTTCAAACTGATGTCCCAGAAGAGGTAAATTTTCAGGCAAATTTTTTAATATTCAGTATTTTTCTATGAAATGTCAGAAGAAGCTGACATATTATAAGAAATAAAGGTGCCTTCAAGCAAGGTGGTTACCTTATTTTTTTTCTGAGCAGTTGTCAGTTTGATATTTGCAGAAAAAAATCGACAGTTTGATTTTTATTTTTTAATCCAAATTCCTTGAACACTGAAAAAGATCAAAATCCTTGACAGCATCTAATACCGTGATTTAACCTGTTTTTAAAAACAAAAGCATATTTTATTCTTATGAAGTCAACACTACCATGATCTTCCTTTCTAAAATTTTTCTTTTAACTTGTGAAGATATTATCACTTTCCTTTTTTTCTTTTAGTTTGGTTGGTTTTGGGTTTTTTTTTTTTTTTTTTTTTTTTTTTTTTTTTTTTTCTTCAGCCTAGCCTTAAAATCTCCATATTTTTACCTTTTTGGAGGCAGAATTGACAAGATTTCTCTGTTGTCTTTCTTGTTTCTTGTATTGTCCATAGGCAGGATACTATTATTTACTACTTCTTGGGGAAAAAAAATGCAGTGCTACTGACAGATTTCTACTCTACATAATTACAAGAAACATTGTCAGTTCTCACAACTGGGCAAAAGGGTAGGCAAATTATTTATAAGAATGTTTCAATTTGACTGTGCTCACATATTCATTACAAAATATATTAATTATATTATTTCTTTATTGAATGAGGGAATTTGAATTTGTATGGATAGTTTATTAATTTTTCAAGGTTTTTATCTAAATCTCTCCAGAGTTTGGGCCATCCAGTCAAATGGTGCTTTCTGGAATGATTATATTACATGAGTAATATCTTGAGGATAGTGAGTACTCAGAAATGGATAAAATGAACTGTGCGGCAAAATGCAAAATAATAAAACACAGGTTGGTATAAGTTTGCATGACATGATTATACAAAAATTTCAGATAAACTACAGAAGAAATTGTCTTCATGTAACTTAGAAGTTAACTGAAGAAAGGACTGTATTTTTCATCTGCTGTTTGCTTCCTCCTGTTCAGTAATGACTACATCATTTTACAAGCAGAGACACTGGAAGCATGGTCTGTATAACACTGATATACATATCACTTTTAAGATCTCTGTTGTTTTATTGAGAATATGTGACAGGGTTAGTTCAGGAATGCAGCTTAAACCTGAAGATTTTACTTGCCCTTAGTTTTGGGTTGGTTTGGTCTGGAAATTAGGAGCTTTCCTGGGATCTGTGGAGCTAAGCTGATTTTCCCCAGCTGTTGACATGGCACAGAGATGTGGACTGTATGTGGCTCCATTCACCGGGAAAAGCAGGCCAGATTGTCAATGGAAGAGCAGCGTTGGCATCTTATTTGGAAATCATCTAGATATTGCAAAGGGAGTTAGTACACCCCTATTTGGATACTTGAAGAGGTCCAGCTGCTTGGTAGAAAAGGAGACCAGACTGTTGGTGGTATAAATCATATCCTCCGCAAAGTCATAGGAACTGTGCTGCTTGTATTGATTAGGCATTTGGCACACTGAAGCTGTTAATGAAAGGTATGGCTTCCTAGATATGTGGAGAAGTGTGAAATAAAATGAATGAAGTAAACAATATTTGACAATGAGCAGTTCAGTGGATAGAAAAATATTGAGAAGGGCTTAAATATCTGACTGAGTATTGCTGCTGCAGCAGAGGCAGCATGCACTGTAGTGCAAGACTTTCTCACATGACTTGGAATAAATTTTGAGGTTGTAAAGTGACAAGGAGGAAAAAATGGAAGCAATTCCATAGCATGCAAGTCAAAATATACTCCAGATTAAATAGTCTTGCAACACCAGAATGCACTAAGTGATTAAAATAATTAAAGGAGAGCAATTGAGATATAAAGACAGAGATAAATGCTCTTAGTGAGAGCAGTGTAGCATTCATTCTCCTAGTGAAAGATACATAGCCGACTTTGTCCTCAGAGATAAGAACATAGTGCCAAATCTCCAGTGAAAGCTGCCTAGCAACTAACCTGTCTAGTGAGGGCAATGCAGAAGTTAATCTCTTTAGTAAGCAAGTGTAGCTATTAATTTAATTAGTAAAGGCAGTGTACCATGAATCAGTCTCGTAAACCAGCAAATTTTTAATGAGTTCTGAAATTCTAACCTTGAGTTGTCGCATTAGGGATCACATCCCTATTACAGTGGGGCAGTCTAAACCTTAGTAAAAGTACAGTTCAGAATAGTATGCTCTGAAATGGGATCGTATGAGAATTTCTGCTGAAAGAGAAATCAGCTTTTCTTACTCCAACAATAAGAAATCATTTCTTTCTATTTTAAACTGGGAGAGAGGCTCAAAAGACTGGAGGTCCCAACAGCCCTTCCATGCATGCCTCACCTCTTTCATCTCTCTGACTTGTGTTCTAGCTATTAAACAGGTGATTACAGCTCCTGAGAATACTGTTAGATGTAACCACTCTGGAATGGAAAGCCTCTCTAAGAAGTTCTCTGTGGTATGTTGAGGATTTCTTGTACTAGTCAGACATACTTCCACTTCAGAGGAAAGCAGAAAATGTTTTCAGGAAATCCACTTATTTGATCAAAATGAAGACTTTTTCTTTTAAATTTCAGGAAGAACATAATGACATTTGGTAAATAGATATTAAATATGTACAGTTCCAGTAATACTATTAAATATCTATAGTTTTCATCCCTGAAAACTACACCGTTGGAAATTTGGTAATGCAGCAGTGTCTAATTTACATCATTTGAGCTGCAACTTAGAAATGTAAAGATTTTTGCCAAATGGCCTGAAGGTGTCTTTTTCTCAGGAAAAAAAAAAAAAAATCCATGAGAGACCTGATGTTTGCTGCAAACTTGCATATGCTGAAAGCAAAAGTATTTGCTATTCATAAGTAATCGTTATTGAGAAATTTTGTAAATTGCCCTGCCAATCCTGGAAAAGATGAGAAAGTGATATAGTGATATGTCCAGTCATTACTGTGAAGTCTTCTGAGCTGTCACTTTGGTCAGGTGACAAAAATTTGAAATCACACCTTTGCACACTTAAGTTGTGATTTCAAATTCTTCACAAATAACATGTGCATGTTTTGTTGTATGCAGGTATATAATTTATTTACTCTATGGAAATAACCTTTAACAGTGCTAAAAAAAAAAAAAAAGAGGAATTTCTTCAGAAACGAATGAACGTTCAGTCATAACAACTCTAATGTAAGTTGTCTTCCTAATGGAAAAATGAAATAATTTCACAGTTCCTGCATGTAACTAAATATCTGTCTTTGCTGTTCTGGTTGGTGAGAAGTAAAAGATTACTCACTGGAGGATTTCAGAGGGCACTTGAGACTATAAATTAGTCTTGTAAGGTACTTATGATTTGAATTTGACTAGAATCAATGATTAATATTATTAATTAGATGAAACAACACTAGCTATGTGTGTGCTTGTCTCAATGGCAGTAATAGGTAACAGTCATCCAAAACTGGTGACCTCTGACGTCAAGAGGAAACGTACACATGGATTTTTAGTTTGGATGTTGCCAGATGCCTATTAACAATCTTGTTCGTTCTTCTTTTCTCTCATATGTGTATACTGAATCAGATAGGAATTGAGGCTCCTAAATACTCCGTTCTCTGACCATTTTTTGTGGTGTTCCCCCCTATCCTGCACTTGGTGTTAATTATTACAATGAATGTACTGTGAATTCCTACCAGTGAGTGAGCAGACACAAGCTGTATAGACAGGTCACTTTAAATGCCGTTTTGAATGAAGAGAGGATTGTATTTCACTGCTACATCTATATTTTAGATGGTGAAATTTCAGTAAAAGTTGGTAGCAAGTAATAGTGTTCTACACTTTAATATTTTATTGATGACAAATATGATTTTGAGTTATTCTAATAACTTCATATATTAAATCATCCAAAGAGTTGCTTTGTGATGTGGGATAGATTCAACATTTATGAAAGGTAAGAATCCTTTCTAATTACTGAGTTCAAAGAAGAACCCAAAATGTTTTGAATGCAGTTCTGTCTTCAGTGAAGCCTATCGTAAGGTGGTCTCATCTCAAGAGCCAGCATTTAATTCTATATATTCTTAGCTGGCTTTCAGGAAAAATGTCTGTCATTGGGGTTTTTTTTTGTTTTTCTCCCCTCACTAAGATTTCATAGCTTCAAGTGTTCTGTCACGCAGAATAAATGTATGTGGAGCTGGTGCATTAAAGCAAGGTTTTGACTTCATTATGCACAGCTGAAGTGTAAGAATGATAACTATATATATGGTCCTTCTGTACTAACTTACACATTGAAAGAATCCTTAATATTTAAAGCATAGATTCGTACTTAAGTATTTTTCTCAGCTAACACTGACTGTGCTTTGGTATTAAAGGTTGTTAAAATACATATCCCAGTCTTGTGATGGAATGTTAATACAGCTTCCTTTTGTTAAAGCTGTATGTGTAGTTAATATAAGGAATTAAGATATTGCAAAGTTTTGAAGACATGTGACACCTAAAGGCAAATACAAACCTTTTTTTTTTTTTTCCATTTTTTGCTTCCCTTTATCCTTTTTTAATACCTCATGACCAAATGCTGCTCCATGTTTTTGTATGTCTGAGCATGGTGGTGCTAGTCAAGCTGCTTCATTGTAATTAGCATTGATGCTTTTTTACACCAGGTTTTGATACGCTGCTTCTGTCAGGTCTTGATTTAAGAGTAGAGCTATATCGTTGCCTGTTATTGTGCACCGCAGCTTGAATTTATCTTTTCACCATCTCTGTAAACATGGCACTACCTTTAAAGTTTATAGATCAATTGAAGATGGGAGCTCCCAGTTCAAACCTAAACCAATTGTATTCATGCCTTGATAGCACTGCTGCAGTTTAGAGGTCTGTTACTATTTCCATTACAATCCCCTGTCCCTAGCAGCAAAAAAGTTTGCTCTGGGGTGAAACATATCATAAATGACACATCGAGGGAGCAGTTTTGGTTTTAGGTTTAGAAACACAAAACCCAAACATTTTTCAGTTAAAGACAGGAAGTTTTCAACCCTCAGCCACTTCTATACACTTCTGAAACTTGTAGCTATCTCTTTTACAGTGGGGAATATCTCAGGTGGTAGGGGAAATAGAAAAGGAGTGACAACAAGAAGATATGGAACAATCATTTCATGATTTTTTTTTTTCCATCAAGACTTCTGGGAAATGGTAAAAATCTGTATTACTGGGTAACAAATCTCCACAGGATACATCTAAACAGTATCTGTGCAATCATACGGGGAATGGGCATGCAGTTCCCTAGTTACTAAAAGATTGTTACCAGTGCATGTATAAAAGCACAAGTGCATCCTTTTATATATTCACATTTTTAGGATACTTTTGCAAATGTGCCTCTCGCTGATGCTTAGCTTGATTAAGAACTGCAGGAAGCCAGAAGAAATGTGTCTGCCATAACAGCTGCAAATTCAGGAATCTATTAATCAATCTGGATTGCCTTTGCTCTGCCTTTGTATCACCAGCTTCCACTAGTTTATTACAAGTCTCAGGCCACTTGATGTCAACTTATTTGGTCCCCAGATCTTGAGATTATGTATTAATAATAACTCACTGCATACTCACATGAACAGCTTTTTCATGTGAGTAGCTCAATTGAAAGAATTACCCAGAGGAGCAAAAAACACGCTCACCCAGATGTGTTTGCAAAACAGATCTTATCACTGCTCTTGTTTTATATCCACTAAACAAGAAAATATTTGTCTTTCAACTGAAAAAAAAAAAAAAAAAAGAGAAGTTAAAAAAAAAAAAGCAGAAGTGTAAACACATATTACATGACATTTACATCTGAAACTCCAATGAATCTTTGTCCATCAAGGTCTGGAAGCAGGATTCATTACTCTTGACCCCATAAAAGATTTTACTAAAATGACAAAAATTACGGAATATGACCTCAAACTAAGTCTAACCCTTAAATTACTATTGTAAAAATCAATCTGAAGTTTCTTCCTTAGTATTGACTGAAAAAAGAGACAGATGCTACTATCAAATTCTGACCTTGAGATTTATCTCATCATAGTTTCAGACCAACTGGGACAAGTCAGTGTAACACAATGATATTAAAGCTGCTGTAGAGCATTTATATATTGATATAATTTATGCCATCAACTTCACAGTAAAAAGGTTTAACCTCCTGCTTTAAAGAATGATCATCAAATTATCTCTCACATCCTTGAAAGAAGTTATTTTATTATTGCAAAGAATGTCTTCAATTTTTAAGGTATGCTGAGGTGGAAAAGTCAAACTTCATAGGAGTGAGAAATTAAATGTGAAATTGGCCTAACTATATTGTCTGAAGGATAAGATTTAAGAGTTTGAGGATATTTAATGCAGCTGTGATACTCAAGGCCCTATAAAATCTCTGAGGTCATTTTAATACAGAAGACCTTACCTGATGAATTGCAAAATTTTGCTGGTTAGCCTGCCTTCTGAGACACATGTGTGTTTATCTGATTGTTAATAAAACAAGGCTGATTGTAAGGAGCAAGCTGATTAATAGAAACATAAAATCACAATTTTTTTCATATTTCTCCTTAACATTCAGTTCATATCTACATGTAACATTTAGCACTTGTCTTGTAGGGCTGCTTGTCTCAGGGCTGGCAGAATCCCTCAGGACTGGAGAGTCTTGTTTTCAGTCTTCAGCTTGGATCTTCCACAGTTTGAAATGGAGTATAAAGCTGTAAGAAGGCAATGCATTATCACAGTGCTTCAGTTTGGAGAAAGAGTTATTTATATTAAATACTTGTATGATATTTTCTATGTTTTCACCAACCAAACCTGTTACCGGCTTTCTGGAGAAACATTTTATTTCTGAGTCTGAGCAGCTTTCTTCAGCATTAATTAGATTTTTCCCATGGAGAGGGATTGGGACTTGTGCTTGCCTTTGCCTCTTCTGTCAGCACAGCGATGGGGAAGAGCATACAGGATACGTGAATCAGTGTGGCGCTGAGGTCTCATCCTCAGGAGCATTTGGGGGAGCTCTAGCTGGGGCAAGCACACGCTCTCAAGGGAAGATGGAACCTGACACTGATGCTGAACAACAAAGACCTTCTTGTCACAGTATTTCATCTTGCTGCAGCTGATTGTTTATGAAAAGTCTCTTGAAAGTTCAGGAAATTGTTGTTGTTGATCAACACTTAACTAAATAGGAATTAGGTCTTTTGCTTTTATCTGTACTAAAAATGTCTTTTTTTTACCTTCTGTGAGGGATGTTGCCAGCTCTAAGAGATTGATTTAAGGCTCATCTTAAAGAAAGGGATTTGGGACCTGATCAATGAAACACCTGAGCTAAGACTTCAGTGAGGAATGTGAATCATTTTGACAGCTTGTAAATATTAAAATTGATATGAACTCAGAGACATCATTTTTTGTTAACTGGAGCAAAAGAGTCAATGTAGAAACAGATTAGAAATTGAGTTGGAAGTAGAAAATGTTGTCAAGTTTACTTTTCTATGACTTATCTGATGCATCTATCACTGTCATGAGAAAAGGAACTGGAATTATCAGGAGGGAAGGATGCTATGTAACAAAATGGCACAGTAGTTATTATAAATGGGGAGAGGGAGGGAAGGGAGTGTCTGAAGAAAGATGAATTCTTCCGGAATAATATAGCTCAGTATATTTTCTGATTAAACCAGCAATATTTGGGATAAAAAAAATGTAGAATAAAGACCACCCAGAACTCCAAGTCAATAGCAGTGATCACAGTCTTCAGAAGTGATCAGGATTTCCTGTATTACTTATCTGCAACATGAAAGATCAAGGAAGAACTGATAGCATCCCTTATTTCATTTAATTCCTCAGAAATCTGCTTTTCCTGAGCTAGGAGAGATACTTACGCAGCATTTTGCTCACTGAACAACAAAAAAAACCCCTTCTTAAGTTAGCTTATGAGTGGTGTGTTGCCAAATTGAAGGTCTGCATCGTGTAGTGCAGGATCTGTCCTGAGTCTGATTCCCTTCACTGTTTTATGATTTAATCCTGTCTTGGCATTGAAAGCACTTTTCCCCTATTTTTTAATGATGCCAAGCCAGGTAGGGCTGCAGTTATATCTGAAATTGGTACAAGAAAATTTGTCTCGGCAAACTTTTGTCTCAACAGTTTTTTTCCTTTTTTTTTTCCTCCTTTTGAATTGCATCCCACTGACAAATGTTATACTTAGATAGGAATAACCAGGCAATAACTCCTCAAAATATGTGGATTAGAGTGAATGGCAAACTGAGTCTACCTCTCCAGTATTATGTTATTGAAGGAATAGGAAACATTGTATTTGCATGAATAAACCAAACCCTCTAGATCAAGCTGCTTGCTTCACTCAGCACTGAGGAAGTCACCCCATGACGTGTTTTGTCCATTTTGGTCATGCAGGCACACTTAGAAAAACAAATCTAAACTTTCTGCTGGTAAAGATAGTTATGCACTGGTGTAGATTGTCCAATGAAATGAAGGAATCACTGGTTTTGGAAATTCTTAACAGATATCAGTCACAAATATGGAAGGAAAGTAGCATCTGCTGTCAGGTAAAGTGTGGATCATATGACAGCATTTTCCAAAAGTGTTCTATGGGATTTACATGAAATTAGGTTGTTCTCCACAAAATCCAAAGGCTCACTGCAGATTTTTTTCCCTGCAGAACTCTCTTCTAAACCTTTTCTGGATGTCTCTGATAATTGTTATGCTTTTATCCTAGTGCTGCTGGTAATTATTCTTATGTCTTCTGTTATTTTGATGATATTGATATAAAGGCTCTGAGCTATTTGTTATTCTGTTCAGAGCTTCTGGGTAGGATTTACTACTATGAGACTTGTTTGACTTTTTCTGTAGGCCACTGTAGTGTAATCAGCTCATTCTATTTCAGGAAAAAAATATGATATATTTTGAATTTTTCTGTCAAATATTTGTCTAATCCATCTCTTCATTCTGCAATAAGATCTTAATTATGTGGCAGATCTATTTCTGGTTAACAAAAATCCAGATTGCTGTCTACGAGGTGAGATATTTGTACATGTTTGCTGGAGTTTTGTTAAGGGAATATTAGCAGTGTTTTGATTGGCCTAACTGGAAATATATATTTCTTCAGGGGAGATTCTTCCTGGACTCTGTTAGGACAAAGTATCACTGATAATATTTTTTATTTCTTGTGTAGATGTATATTTTCTGACAGGGATGGAGAAGTGGGGCAATTAGAATATCCACAAATTGCCCCAGCTACTCTCTACACATGGTATTCACCTTCCTGAACATGAAACTAATAAAGAAATTCTCTTTTCCACCTACAAGGGAAAGATGGCAGTTATTAAGTGAGCGAGACAGCTGATGATGCTTAGCTATTCAGAGGAGGAACAGCTCTTGAAAGGATGGTGAATTAGGCCTGGCTACAGCTCAACAGTTTTGAGAACAGATTTAGCCAAGAGGAAGGAAAGGATGAGTGCTCTTGATGATTTAATGAGGCAGATGGTTTATTGTTTTGAAACTGAGCTACTACAAACTGCCATGTTTTAACTTTATGTTTAAAACTCATGTATTGTTTTGAAAGACTGGACTGTAGTTCTTGTTAGTCTGTTGCTGTAACAATATTCTTGTTTATGTCAAACGACAGACAGCCCTTTAAAATACATACCATAATTTAATTGAGGTAAGATCTGTACAGTCCATCAAAAATTAAAATGCACTCTGTAAAATCTAATCTGCTTTGGTCATCACTCAATTTGGTAGCATTACAGTCTGTCATTAGTGCCATGGATGTGAATGGACCGATACAGAAAGATGAAAATTGCAGAATTTGCATTCTAGAATTTAATAGATGGTATACTTCACAATGTTTTGAGCTTTGCATGGAAATCTTAGCTGAGGACAAACTAGATTCAACATCAAAGTAATTGTGCAGAATTATGTACCTTTGGTTTTTTAGATACCTGAAGTATTTTTGGGGTGTTTTACTTGTTAAATACATGGAAGAAAAAAAAACCTAGTAGTCATTATCTACTTATTCTAGCCTCTGCAATGTTAATGTTCAATGTTTTCTGGAAATTTCTAATAATAGCCTTTTTATCTTAAGGCAGTATATTAATGACTGAGTTTCATATGCTGTATAGTGCAGTTTTATTTCAGACCTCATAAAGAGGTTTTAAATGAAAACTGTAAAAATAAAAATATGGCCAGAATAGATTTTGATATAAAAATCAGGTTGGTCAAAAAGGAACACACACATGATTTATTTATCACAGTTATGGGGAGTTCTAATGAATTTGAGTCTGGTTTGGATTGAATCATGATTTTCACATCTATGTTTGCTGAAGAATTTTTCTTTAGATTCTGTAATCCTGGGGAATAAATTATGGTGTCATAGACAATAACTCAATGAAGAAAGCTCAGTATTCTTCCATAAAAGCTTAATGAACTGTTTCGTTAATGACCTTGATTATTTGTATGGACCATGACAAATTATTCCAAAATGTTATTTTGTAAGATGCTGGTTTTTTGTTTGTTTGTTTTTTGTTGTTTTTTTTTCTTCAAATACATAAGGAACTGTCTCTGTCATAAGTGGCCTACCCTTTCAAAAAGAAATCAGTCCCCTGGAAAGGGGCTGTTTCCTTCTCCTCAGCAAAAATATCTGCAACTTGCAAACACTGTGCATCTATGGCAATGATAAATATGAAGACCTGATATCATGAGAGATACAGCGTTTTAATCTTCTAGGTTGCTTTAAAGGATGTTAGGATCTGCTTGAATGAATGATTTATCTTCGCAGTGAGCTTAAAATAGTATAAAATCTCCTGTAGAAAAATTACCTTTTATATGGTATATACTACTTTGCAAAGAGAAAACAAAATAAAAATGCAAATGGCTGTCTAGCTGTTTTGGAGGGATCTGTCATCAGTGATACTTTTAGAATTGATAGGTATATCTTGGTGCAAATCAGGAAAGTAAGTATAGCTTTTGGGCTACAATCTGTACGAATTATATATATGTCTATTGTATACATTTTATACAGCACATTGCTGTAGACATAATAGTTTCTGATAATGAAAGTGTTTACATTTGGACCATCATGCCCATCCTCAAGATGCTCATGACAAAACAATTTTTGTACACAAAGATGACTGTAGATGCTATACGTACTGGCTGGTTTTACAGCTTTAATTTTACCTATAGTTATGATTTTCTGGTTTTCATGGATATTTTTAGTGAGTCATTTAGAGTTGGCATTTCAAGAACTGATCATATCTGTTGAATCCAGGAAGGATAAAGCTTGGATTTTCTTGTCGAAGAAAGATAGATTTCCTGTTCTTATGTGATGCTTCTTGAAGGTCAGTTCCATTGCACTGATCAGGGAAAGTTATCGTAGCTGAACTTTCAAGTTTGAATTTAAGTAACATAAAATATCAGTACCTGGTACAAGGATCAGCAGCACTGAGCATGTTCCATAATTTGGCCTCTTAAATGTTATTCTGATACCATTCATAAGGTACAACTTAGTAACCACGATGTTATTTCTGAAATATTATACCTCTGACTGTCCCAAGATGCATAGTGGTAGTCATGATAAGATCAGACCTTCTTTAAGCCAGATTTGATATACTCAGGTATAAAAATCCTCTCTCTTATTGCAGATCTCAAGTGTAAATACTGCTTAAACATAAATAATAATAATAATTAAAAAAACCTCTTTAACTTGTTCAGTTCAGAAAAGTATTTCTTTGGTTGTTATTTGGGTGTAATTGAATCCTATAACTGACACACAGTTGTGGCAAGATACAGAATTACATTTCGTTAAGTGGCCAGACAAGGTCATATTAAAATCTATACAGCTCAGCAAAGGCCATCTATAGGTAATAATACTGTGAACATGGAGTTTTAGACATGTCTCAGTTAATCCATTATTTGATTATGGGGTCCAGCTTTGTTGATGCAAAATATTTTAGTGTGTCTCACAGAAGATTTACCTGCTGCTAAGGTAGAACATTATGGTCCTTTAGGATTTTGTTAAATTACCTGAAGTAAATTATACTCTTTATTTACTAAATATGTTTCTTATTTGCTCATGTGTCCTGAAGGCAAAATGAAATCTTGACAATTAGAAAGGTAATTCTGTTACAATCTTTTCTTAATTTAAACTGTGGATTGCTTGACAAAAAGAGAGTCATCAAGCATGTGTGTAAAAAGTGAAAGTTTCAGGGATGTTTGTGAAAACATTTGCTGGTATAATGTGTCTATATCTAGGAAACAGCTGTGATTATTGTCATGGCTTTTGGTCTACTTGTATAAGCCCCATTTGGACATAAATTATTTAATTAAAATGTGCCTATAATATGATATTTCAATTGAATGTTGTTTAAAAAAGACTAACTTGATCTATCATCCTCCCAAATCAGATGACAGAAGAAATTGGATTTCTTCTTTAAATTAGCATCTTGCTCTCAGAGATAATGTCATTTTGTAAGAAGTATTATCTGAATGTTTATTTTAAAAAGGATAACTCATGTGCTGTAAATAACATCTAGAAATCATTCTTAATGAGAGCAGAGAAGAAATGAGTTATGTGTGAATGACGCATAAAGACTTAGATAGTTGGGTTTTGCCCACGATATTATGAAGAAATGCGTGTTAGAGAATTATGTGTGGTTAGTGTGTGCTGTCCATAGCTGTCTGGTGTAACTTGCTTTCTTGGATGACAGAATGATTTAGGTCTTCTTTTTATGCTCTTTTGTTCTTGCAGTCTTTCTATCACCTTCATGTTAGTCATGCTTGATCTTATTACTTCCATCTTGATTTTGTTTCTTGCCAAAACCATAATATTTTCCAGTAATGTGTACTGAGTGCTGTGGTTCAGTTTTAATTATCAAGACTGATTATTTGAAAGAGGTAAAGGACAATAAAAAATGTGAAGTTTGTTCTGTAAGGCAAAGAGGACGGATGCATACCTAATACTGTACAGGTGGAGGAAAGGGTTTTGTCGGCTGGAGTTGTAGGCCTGGCACTAGCTGTTTTAACAGAATAACTTTGGACCCATGAAATGTAGAGTTTGGTTTGGACTAATAGTGATGTGAAGATTGATTCTTTTCCTTTCATACATAAATGAAACTTCATAGAAGATGAAAAATCAGAAGAAACTAGAAACTTTATCCTTGATTAAGCCTAACTGGAACTTTTGTGCACTAAGCAGGAATTTCTTCCAGTTTCTAATTTCTTATATTTTGATCGTCTTGGAAAGGTCAATAACAGCCCTCTGTGCATTGTATCAGCTTTGGTTTTCCTTCTTTGTAGTTCAAAGTTCAGTCATAACCTATTATTCAAATATAATACCTTGTCAAAACTTGGGAAGTTTGTCTGAAAATGAGGTGAAGAAAAGTCAGTAAGCACAGGAAATTATGGGATAAATGAATGGCCTGGATAGGGGAAGTTCAGTTTCTGGAGAAGGAATTCAAAAAACAAACATGGGTTTTGTATGTGAAGTCACAAAATAATTTTGGGGACTGAGAAGGATGTATGAATAAGAGAGATACATTAAGAACTGATGTTGGACATGTGGAAAGGTGATCAGTTGAGGGTGCACATGGTGACACAAAATCAGCAAATGGAAAATGTGATTGCTTTGGGGAACACAGAGGGTCAATTGATTTAGATGCTAAGAAAATGTTAGAGGTAAATTGAGTTAGAAAATTAAAGTCTTGGATGTCTTCACTAAGGTCAGAGCTCAGTCAATTAGAAGAAATAGTAACAAGAGACTGTGAAGTCTATCAGATTAATTGGTCGGGCTATGAATGCCAAGCAATGGATTTCTGAGGGGCAGAGGATTGGTTATGGGACTATGGGAGGTTAAGGGATGATTGTATAGAGAGAGGTAACAGAGATTAAAAGGAAGTATTTTCTACCCATGTATAATTAGCTTATGGAAATTATTGCCGTAAGATATCAAGAAGGTAAAGAGCTTAGTGGGTAATGAGAACGTGCAGTTACATTAGGTGGGAAAAAAGTAATTAGGGCCTCATACTTGGAGGCATAAACCAAGAAGTAATGATGGGGACTAGAAGGAAACATCTTTAGAAATTTTTTTGGTGGACTGAATTCTAAAGTCTAGACTTAACAGGTCCTTGATTCATGTAAATCCTAACTGCTAGGCAGACCAGATGCTCTAATGATCATGTCTTATGGCAGACTTACTGGGGTCATCAGAAGTGGTGATGATGATCTGAAGTTGCAAACATTGAATTGTCAATCAATTTTCCACTTTTTCTGGTTGATCTAACAACTCTTCAATTCATCTAAAACTAAAACCTGTTACTTACAGACTTAATTTCAAGAGAAACAAAACCCCTAAGAATAGGAGAGACACTGGCAAAGCAAAGGTTATTTTAGATATGTATTGCTTTATAAATCAGATTTTAAAGGATGAATACATAAAATAAACACATACTTTTGATGTATTGTAGTATATTGTGACTATGCTAATAACATTGGATATACAGTGTCATTTAGTCTCCTTCACTTAAACAGTTCAGACAGTTTTAAGAATCCAAGGTAGTCCAGTTTACCCATATCATCCATTTATTTATGCCATTAAACTTAATGCTTTTGCTTCTTCCACCTGACAATAAATCAAAGCTTTTTACTAAAATTTTGTTTCATTCTTTGAGGCTGTGCCCATATAACTTATTTACCACATATGAGTAACACTCTTGCTCTTGACTGCTACTCTACTGCAGTTTCCCTAGTGTGCCCTTAAAAAGGCAGTGCACTACTGACTAGCTGAGTAGTGCATTGGATACTGGATTTTGTGTTTGGCAGAAACATTTAATAATCCATTGGTTTTGCTACTAATAATCATATGCTGTAATTTTCCTTTATAAAAAAAAAAAAGTATTTGTTTTTCAAAAGAATAAGCAGAACTATTTTTCAATAAATGAAATACTATCAAATACTCTGGCCTTAGAGCTTAAAAACCATATTTTTTTTTTTCTCCTATATATCCTTAATTCCATAAGAAATATCTTCTTTAATTAGTGAGGGTTCCTACCAGAACCAGAAAACTATAGATTGTTGGAAATTGTTTTCATGAAGCCAATTTCTCCAAAGATTCAAGACCCCAAACAGAGTACTTGTGGAATATAACTGATATTTTGCAATAAAAAGTAGGGAAGCTTCCATATTAGTACTTGTAATATCCTTAAATAAAAAGCTGTTTTTCAGAGGCTCATTACAGACATTTTCTTTCTTTGGAATCAGCCTCTTACCAATGAGTAGCAAGACTAACAGCATATATGATATGTGATACATAATTTTTTTTCATTTTTGTTTAGGTGAAGTAGAAAAGTGACTGTGACACAATCTGACAAGCTGGGGAAGTAACATCCTACTGATGTAATGGAGACAACAGAAATAGGTGTGCCAGATATATGTATTAGTGTATATACATGTGTGTATGTATATATACATATTACAGATATGCATGTCCATTGCAGATTAATTTTTTGTTGGAGTATGTACAAAATGCACCTGCTCAAACCCAAACAAGGGAATTCTGGGGTTTGTATTACAATATTTAAGTATGTTGGTTCCCAATATTTTCCTTTATAGACCTGCCATTCTTGATGAGGTACAGTGTAACTAGAAGTACTGCTTCCAAAAAGCACTATTTGTGATGGTGACATTTCTGGAGGGATATCAGCATTTTTGACTGTTACTTTAGGAAGAGGTTGTAAAATTTTTCTTTAGAGAAAAATGTAACCCAGAAATGCATGCCCTGAGGTCTGTGGAAAGCACCAAAAGCAGTAGTGCTCCTACTGTAGATTCCTCTGTTCCTGAATTCTTGACCTCAGCAAGTTTATTGCCAAGACCATTAATATGCCTGTGGTTTTTGGTAGTTTTCACATTTCCTTTACATTCATTCTTGAATTTTCTTACAAGTGTTGAAGCTGTACCCAGTTGCTACTGAAAGCAACAAGAATACTGCTTTATTGCTTTGGGTATATTTGGTTGAGTCAGAAGGGAAGAAAATTTGGGATTTTTTTAACCTTTAGTGTACTCAAATGCTCTGTTATCTGTCCTAAATTTCCCAATTTTGCTGCTATTAAGACCATCCCCTTTATATATATAAACCATCACTGTAAAAAGCCCTATTTGGTCTACCAATTTCAGTTAAGTCACTGAGATGGATTTTCATCTTGAACCTCTTATAATCTGGTGATATTGGCTTCCTTTCACCTGTCTCAGAGGAAGTCATTGTGCTTTTGAGATTATTTCCTGTTCAATTACTAACTTCAAAAATTATTTAAGTCTTTCAAGTAAATGAATTCCTCTTCATAATTATATGAAGTTATTGGAATAGATTTTTAGATTACATTGCAAGATATTTTTCCTGATGCTGTCAGTTTGTAGTATATCGTTTGATTATTCCACTTGAACTTCTTTATCACTTGACTATACCTCCTGCGTTACTTGAAAGCTTAAATAAATAACAACTTCCATAAGCAAGAATTGGAAAAAATAACACTCTTTTTAATAATAAAACTTTACAGAAATTTCCATTTTCAGTTTATAATACAAACTCACACACACTTTACCATGGAGAAAACCATTTACAGGCCACAGCAGCAAGCAGAATTTGATGGAATTCTGGGCCTCTTCCCTCCTCTGTGCCACTCACATTAACCAAACCATTAACACCTGCTGAACCTTCTCCCCATCAGTCATCAATCATGAGCAATCAGTCAGGTACTTGATAATTAACAGAGAGGGGGAAAACACTTCACAAGGCTAAAAATATGTCTTTGCCGTGGCTTCATGCATAAACTCAAATAACAATGGGGGAAGGTATAATAACAGCTCCAGTGCCAGTACACCTGTAAAGGAAATCTATCAAAGTGGAACCCAGTAGTTTAACACACAGACCTTCCACACGATTGTTATGTCCTTTGCTTGAGTTCCACCCAGGGATTGTGGCATAGAGAAGATCTAAAGTTGGTTAGAAGCTTGAAGCGGAGCAAGTGAAAAAGATGTTAGAGGACTTCTTTGAAGCCTGCTGTTCTGATGCACTTCTGTGGACCTTATAGTATCAGTATTCTTAAATGAAGGATCCATCACTGGAAAGGTCTAGGTTTGCACTGATCTTTACTATCTGGAGATGTACTTGATTGGATGGGTGTGCTGAAAATGCAGGATGGGTGTTTGTAAGGATCCGCATTCTGAAGAGCCTCAGAGGTTATGCTGAGGGCTTCCAAAAGATCTTTCCAGATTTGTTCGGTTATTGAACCCACTTTGATAAAACTAGCATCTGAGTTAAATGAATCTTGTTTTGAGCTGACAGAATATTTTCATTATTAGAATGGTACTATGTTTAGATAATTTGATAATTTAAAAAAAATGGAGGAATTGAAATTAGTATGTACTATAGAGGTGAAAAGCTACTGGAAATCCATCATAATGATACTTTCTCTCTGCACTCAAAGTAAATATCTTGGTTATTTCAAGATCACTTCTGTATTATATGTTCTGTGGTCCTGCTGAGGGTAAATATATGAAATTTGCAATGTGTATCATTGTGGCTTGTTAATGTAACTGCAGTGTAGGGTAGGCATAATCCTGCTTTTCTGTCAAGTTTTTAGTTGTTCTGCATTTCTTGACAATGGAAAGGACTTTTAGGAAGGACCTTGACTCCAGCAGGTTAAAATTTGGTATTCAGGCATTTGTTTGGGTATTCCTTCGCTGAATAGGCTGAGTGAGGCAGAATTACAAGCTTACCAGAATCAAGAGAGTGCTGTGAAAAGCAGAGAGTAATTTGGAGTAACCAGGAAGGTTATGCTACAGAGTAACAAGGTCTCAGAATGTAGAGGGAGAATGCCTGAAAACATTTTTCCTAGGATCACAGATTTATATTTCAGCACGTGAAAGACAGGCATGGGGTAAATGTGGTCAGTTTTGTTGTCAGGATTGCAGAGTGTATAGAATTCAGTGAATGGGTTGAATATGATACTGATGCACCTCAGTATTAAGTCTCAGGGGTTTTATGTTGGAGATGCATTGCATCCCCTGCGCTTCAATACACATAAGTATAAAACTTTTTTAGGTATATATGAAAAATATTAGTTTTCAACATCAGAAGTGGAAACATTAACCTGTTTAAACTTGTTTTTGAAGTCTATTTCAATCTTTTGTTTTAACTTGCAAAGCAGATAGAGCACACAGACTTTCCTTGCTCTTGCTCTGCCACTCTGCTTTCTTCTCTCGTCTCTCCCCCCCTCCCTTAACATGCATATTGCAGATAAAAACAGCAGAATAGAAGCCTGGAAATATATACTGATCCATTACCCATGCATATTTCATGAATTTTCCCAATTTCCTGCAGTTATGACTTAACTAGGTAATTATTTCACTCTCTGTCATTGAACGGGATTTCTTAGTTTTTCCTCTGTGACCAGTGAATATCCTTTCCATTACTATGTAAATACAAAACCAAAACCAACCAAACAAAAAATCAATGAAGTTTTCAATGAAAATGAGCTACATGAGAGCTTTCCAATACTGGCTGTGTTGGGGGTGAAAATGAGTTATTGTTCTTTGGATGCATGTAGTATTCTAGGGACAGCCACTGTTCCCCTGCTATTTGGTTTCAGAAGGAAGAGACCTTCCTTGTCACACATTAGATTGTTGATATTCTTTGTTACTTCCCAGCCTAAATCATGCCAATCTTCTTTTTGGATGATATTATCCTTCTGTCATTTTATTAATTTGGTTCTGATTTTCAAATATATTCTGAAGCCTGATATGCCAAATAACTTCTGCTGAGCTTCTCCCTTCCCTGCTCATGCAGTTATTGACAAGACTCAGAGTTATTAAATCAGTAAGTTTCATGGAAGTTGTTAACTGCTTGGAAAAAGAGAAGTCCTGTTCACAATCCCCATTCTTCAGCTCCTCGACTTCTTCCTGAAAGAAAAGGTTGTGTTAAAAAACTGAAACTTTGTTAAGATTTGGAACTCAGCTCAGCCTTTAGTAAGAAACTGAAGGTCCTGTGATGATGCAGATCATGAAAATATTGGAGGAACCCACAGTTATTATTGTAAGTTGAGCACACAGCAAATTATGCTTGATTTGCTTCCAGAACAACTTATTTCATAGAAAGACAATACTAATGTGGGGAATCAAACTCTACAACCCAAGATAGCTTATAAAGTAGGCATGTTTATTATGGTGTTGGGCGCAAGGGGGATCACTCCTCCTAACTTGCATGCCGTACTTCAAAGCAAGCAATTATTGATAATGAGAAGCATACATATTCATTGCCAAAGGAGGGGTTATTACAATTAATTCCCAGAATAGGTGTGGTTATTATAATTATTTCTGGGAACTCATTATCATAA
>JAAGNO010019768.1:163679-224886 GCA_033439905.1 Ceryle rudis
CTTCTGGAGGAAGGCCCACAGTCTTCCTCACAGTGTATTTTTACCTTTGGCTCAGAATGCAAGGTTGTGCTGAGCCGGCAACTGCAGAACTGGTATAATCCAGTTTATCTCTGGAGGCTCCTCTTTGTTCCCACTTAGCTCATAGTTAGTCCCTCTTATCTATACAAACCAAGGTTACTCGAAACAGTCTATCAGGGTTAGCTCCTCCTACCTATACAAAACAAGCTACAGCTGCAAAATTAAAAGACTACAGCATAACATGTATGTCTCAATACAGAATAACAAAAGTAGTGCTACAGGTAAATTGTCATGACACAGATTATTTTTCAGTTTCTTAGACCATGTATAATAGCTTCTTAGAGTTGCTATTATGAAACCTTTGACTTCTAATGCAATATTTAATGTCAAAATTTCCTAGCAACATCATAATTGTTTATCCTCTCAATTTTAGTATAGATAATCACAAAGTGTTGAAAATATTTTCAGAGGACTTGGAAAAAAAACCCTATCAGTATTGTGCACAAATTCTTCCTTATTTAAAAAGAACAGGACTTTAAAGAGCATTTAATTGCAGATTGTGTTTTGATGGTTTTTTAGATAACAGTTAGTATCTGAGAATGGCCAAAGGTACCAGAACTGCTTGTGTGATTTCAAATGAGTAACTTTAATTAGGAACAAGCTCTTAAAGGTCAATATCTTTTATTCCAGGATCTAGCTGTGTGGCACACACACAGTGCAATGGTTTCTCTCTAAATATCAAGGGGGAGAAGTAAGGGGTCACATATTCTGTGCCTGATTCACAAAGGTAGTTCTGATGACTTCTGCAGAAGTGTTTGCAGGAGGGAGGCAGGCAGGATTTGCCTCTTGCTTCTGTCTGTTTCCCCCTCAGTCTCTTCTCTGCTTCATGTGACAGAG
Organism: Ceryle rudis; assembly: GCA_033439905.1. Taxonomy (NCBI): domain Eukaryota; kingdom Metazoa; phylum Chordata; class Aves; order Coraciiformes; family Cerylidae; genus Ceryle; species Ceryle rudis. The sequence continues at coordinate 164,595 of JAAGNO010019768.1, forward strand.
CTGCTCTGTACACATACACAGAATAAGAATGGGCACTGTCATGGTTAATTTAGTGTTGAGATTGACCCTCTGAAGCAAATGTCCAGTTTGAACCTTTATTTTGGTATTATGTGCACCAGTGACTCTCTTATTTCACATAACTGCAAATTTAACAAGGATTTAGTAAAGAAGGATTTAGTTAGAAGAAAGATGTCTCTTGGAGGCTTGGTGATAGCAGATGCAGCTTGTTGCAGTTGGCAGGTGGTTTTGAGAGAGATGTTTCCAATGGTAGCTTAGCTTGGAGATGAAGGACTTTGTGTTCCTTCTTTTCTAGAAAATCCATTAATACATCACTTGGGAATGGTACAACTTAAAGGATCTTACCTTATGTTAATGGCTTCAGCAAAACTAAACCAACCTCAGATCATAATTTTACCCATAACTCTCCTCAACCAAGGTGGCTGCTTCCCTGAAGAGAAATCACAGCTAACCTTTTAAACCATCATGGAATTGTTCAACTTCTCCTGCAGAAAGGTTCAAATGTACATGCATTCTGTGTGGTACACCATCATATCCTGGAAACTGTTCAAAAAATGGCAAATTCTCATCTGTTTCCTATAGACCAATGCATAAAAAATTATAATCCCTGCTCCAGCTTTTCTCCCATTTTCAGTTCCCTCCACAGATCTGAATGCTTCATGTTTGCTTCCATTTTCATCTGATTTTGCTCACCCTTTCACTCAATGAATCAATCAAGTAATGTTCTTATTTGGGAATGCTAATGTTCAGCTTTCCACAGCAGTGACTTGAGACACTGTGACAATTCTCTTTAGCTTATGGTAAATATTTCAGCAAGAAAAAAAAAAAATTCCTTGCCTTGCAGCTTAATAAACTGTCAGAACAGATGCAGCTGTGTAAAATGGATTTGAAATCCTCTTTTTTTCCTCTTTAAATATTTTGACTTCTGGCTTTACATTGTTCCCTGGTTGTTTAAAGCTTCTTTGGATTTCCAGCACCTCTGTTAAATACTAAGAAATCTTAGTTACAAAATTAAACTATACAGTGTGAACGTCTTTGGTTTCTTTTAGAAGCTAACCTAGAGCTTGAAGTGGCCAGTGGGACCTTTTAAATCCTGCCTAATTGCGTGTTCCCTTAAGTGAGGCTATATAAAGCTCTTGGGGAAGTCTGCAGAAGAGAGTCACAGGGTATTTTCAAAAGGCAACTACTAAAATGTTAATTATCTGAACATCAACATTTTTACTTGGGGTCATTTTTCAGTTCTAACTTCCCACTGCAAAGTAAATTTGGACAATGGCTATGGTGCTAAATGGCAAGCTGAATCTCATTAGACATTTATTAATGAAAGAATACAGTTTTTGATACAGACATTTCAACATTGCGCAAGATTGTGGTGGGTTGACCCTGGCTGGATGCCAGGTGCCCACCAAAGCTGCTCTATCACTCCCCTCCACAGCTGGATGGGGAGAGAAAATATAATGAAAAGCTCATGGGAGATATACATGTATAAGATATATTACAAAAGAACACAGAGATCATTCACCAGTTACCATCATGGGCAAAAAATACTTGACCTGGGGAAAAATGAATTTAATTTATTACCAATCAAATCACAGTAGGGTTATGAGAAATAAAACTAAATATTAAAAAGACCTCTCCCCCACCCCTCCCTTCTTCCTAGACTTATCTTTATTCCTGATTCTCTCTACGTCTTCCCCTGCAGTGGCACAGGGGATGGGGAATGGGGGCTGTGGTCAGTTCCTCACACATTGTCTTTGCTACTCCTTCCTCCTCAGGGGGAGGACTCCTCACAGTCTTCCCCTGCTCCAGTGTGGGTGCTTCCCACGTGCAACAGTTCCCCATGAACTTCTCCAATGTGATTTCATCCCACGGGCTGCAGTTCTTAATGAACTGCTCCAGCTTGAGTCCCTTCCACAGGGTGTAGTCTTTCAGGAGCAGACTGCTCCTGTGTGGGTCTCCTGCCAGATCACAAGTCCTGCTAGCAAATGTGCTCCATTGTGGGGTCCTCTCACCATGGGTCCACAAGTCCTGCCAGAAGACTGCTCCAGCATGTATGTGCTTCCCACAAGGTCACAGCATCCTTTGGGCATCCACCTGCTCCAGTATGGGGTCCTTCCTGGGCTCCAGATAGGTCTGCTCCACCAATAACCAGAAAAATGAGCTGATGGGACATTAAGATTTTAAAATGACAGACAGTGCAAAGTTGAAATTATAGTGGGAATCCACAGTGCACAATAGACAGTTGAAGCAGAAAACTATTCACAATGTATTTTTGTTCCAGCATGCCTTATTTGCCCACTGCCTAGAATAAGATTAAACATGCACTGAAAAGAACTTTATACAGCAAAAATTTGTGATAGGATTAGTGATATCTACAGGAAACAAATAGGGTCATATAATGATGAGAAAGGAACATTTGGTGTGGTAATTAGCATTTGCATCCCATCTGCTCTTTGCCTTGAACAAAAGATTTATAAGCTTCATGGTCTAGCACTGTTCTGGTAAAACTTGGAGAAGAGGAAGAAGATAGTTATTTTTAGGAAATTTGCAAGTTCTTCCAACTATAAAAAATGGCCTCAAAAGGACACTATAGTAAGACCTTTGAAAATTGAACAGATGAAGGATTGGTGGGGAAAAGATGAAGGTGGCACCTTAGCGGTGCATATGGGAACTGGTGGTACAGGAAGATAATTTTGTGTTTAATTCAGAGAGGAGTAAAAACCCACCAAAAGAAAACAGAGTTAACAGGGTACCTGAGATTAATGAGAAAAATTGACTTTTTGTGCAGCATTTTGAGTGGATTTCCATGGTGTAAAATGGAGGAGGTCAGGGCTGACAAGAGAAGATTGAAATATGTTAGATACATAGCCAAAGTGCTAATTTAATCTGTTTGGACACACAAGAAAGCCTTCCCTTCAGAAAATTTGTGTAGGAAGATGGAACAAGATTAAAATATCTCAGTGATTTGAGGACCAGGAAAGATTCGCATTAAAGGCAGTACCTGGGTTTGAATTACAGATGAGATGTTAATGGTATTTATAAAGACTGGAAAATGTGTTAGGGCAGCAAGGTAGAAATTAAGATTTGTTCATGCTGACTGCAAGCTGATACCTGGCAACCCACTAAGGAGTATCAGTACAAAGTTCACAGTGGGAAACACTGTTTAGTATAGTGGCAAAGTTTTGTGCAAATTATATGTTAGTGAAATTTTTTATATTAAAAAAAAAATTGTATTCCCTTAAAGTAACAAAAATCACCATCTATGGAGTTAATCACACAGGGTGTGTTATAGGCAAATGCTGCCATACACACATTTTTTCAGGCATTCTGGTTTTGCATAGGCAATGATCTTTGTTACCAATAAGTATATGTGAATGAGAGTATTACTTAAAATTCTTTTATACTATGCTTTGATTTTTAGCTTCTGCCAAATATACAGTTGAGATCAGCAGCTGTCTCAAATATTTTCAAATACAGTGATAGATGGGCAAATAAAGTATAAAATAACAAATAATTATGGAAGTTTCCATAGAAAATACCGGCGGATAGGTGAGATTTTCATGAAGCTTCTTAGTTTTTTCTGGATACCTATGGATTAATTTAGATATGTGAGTAAAATATTTTGCTTTGTTTTCTGGAAATTTAAGTTCACCAAGAAGTCTTGTAAGAATGTCAGTGTGGGACCAGATTATTGTGAACTTGAGGTAAATGTGTGTTACAGTGATGACTTCATCAATGGGATTATGTCAGTTTACTGTTTGTAGAAGTCAAGATTATTGAAAGCATAAAAATAATATTTAAAAAAACCCCTCTAGCTCTTTTTTTCAGATTATAAATACAGTTATTTTGATGAATTCACTTGAGCAGAAATTTTTCCAGTGTAAGAACAGTAACCAATCTGTTGAATTGTCAAGGATGATGCCCTGTGCTGTCACTGTCTTGAGGTATATGTCATTCCATATGATGTTATAGTAACAGGAAAAAAAAAATGATACAGCTTTCATCTTGCATTGAACATGTCAAAAATGAAAATTCTGAACTGACAGTTCTAGGCTTACAGTGTATCTGTAATTTTTCAGATTTCTCCTGTCTATATTAAGGCTCAATTTCAGTCTTTTTGGGACAGGTGCTACAACAAATGCACATCTGACTAGAATGTGCAAAGCTCTGAAAGAGCCAAGGTTTTTTAACAAGAATATTGAGCAGCAGATGTATCTAACTAGTCAATAGGATACTCTGTAGCAGTTCTGCATTTGCGTAACTGAGTTAATGCCATATGTACGGGCATAAAATCACCATCTCCATATTTGCTAAGGACATGATATAGCCTAAAGTTCTTAACCTTAAATCTGTAATTGGATTTTTGCTTGTTTTTAAAAGAGGGAAAGGTGAATGTTTCTTTTTATAAAATGCCTACTTTCAAGAAGCACTAAATGCAAACAAACTGTAAGAATCTAAACGTCCTGAAAGGAAGCAGCAGAGTAAGCTCCTTGTCAGCAGAATGAGGCACATGTTATCACTGGTGGTAGAAAAGCAGAGGATTGCAGAGCCACATCCTAACCAGCCAAAGAGGTCACATTTACTTCAGTTAAATTGTACATAACACCAATCTAAATCCAGAATTCTAGTGATATGAATATGAATTTACTTGGTGCTTGTAAACATCTTGATACAACATTAGTGCCATGCAACTGCAAAACACTTTAAAGATATACTTGATGACAGCCTAATATGAGTTAGAATATGTTATGCACTACCACAGAGCTATAGTAATTGATTTGGCTATAAGTGGACATCTGCTATTGACAGTAAAACACTAGTGACTTTTGAGTACCAGCTCTGCACCTCTTCTCTTGGTGTTTCCCCAAGAAAAAGAAAGAAAGAATCAATCCCATATGAAATATGTTTTAGATATTCTGAGCCACTGAATCACAAGACCTGTTTGTGCACTGTGCAATTAGCGGTGTCCTTTTCCAACATATGTTATAGTTAATATTTATACTATTTTAAATGGTTTTAACTTGCTACAGCTTGCTCTGATGGTACTTACTTTTCAGCCAGCCCAGGAAAATTGTGATCCCTTTAAAATGGCATATATATGATAATGATATCAAATACCATGAACTTATTTTCTACTATCTTAAAATCTCTGATTTAAAAAAATTAAAGTGCGTGCTAAAAGCTCCACATGAAAAGCCATGTACATTTTATTATTGTTCATCTTATAGTTAAAGGATGGAATCTTTTATTAAAGCATTTTCTATTTTATGGTGGCCTAAAGGACATTTTTAAATTAAAAAAGGGTCAAATGCAGGAGACCTTGCTAGGGATTTGATCAAAATGCTGTTTATTGTTTGCTCCATTGGTTTTATTTTTTTGGCTTATCTTTTATCTAGTACAAAGGCAATTACTGTCCTTTATGGTAAACGAATAGTCTACTTCAGTTTTGATTTCTAATGCTCTATGGTATTGCAGTATTTCAGTTGCAAAGCTACAGATCCCCTTTTACTTTAAATTTTTAAAAAAGTTAGTCCATGCATTGAAAGTAAATAAATATAATTAAATGTATAAATATAATTAAATATCCACTTTTACATTTGCTGAGGATTTTTTCAAGGCTTAAGGCTCTCTTTTTTTAGGACATATTTTGCAGGATGTAAGTTAAGAGGCACAAGTTGTTCCGGTGCTAGGCATGTAATTGAACAATTTTTTTATTTAGGAAAATACTTGAGCGTAAAGTTACGAGAACAGGCACATAATTGTGTGGGAATGTTTTCATGCTTCAAATCTGAAACACCTTGCTAATTTATGTTGCTGTGCTTAACTGAAAGCCCTTTCATTCCAGGTAGCTGTCCAAAGTATATTCAAATTAAGTAATACATCTAAGACAATGTAAAGTTGAGAAATAATAATAATAAGCAATGAAATATGTTGTGATCAACAGTTGTGTATGGTAAAACTATGCTGTTTCAGCAGGGGAGTAGAAAAGTTCATGGAAGATAAATTCTTTCAGCAGTACAACATCCATTGCAAACTTTTATTTGAGTAATCTGTCTCTCAAATGTTTAGAAAGTGTCAAAGTCTTCAAGGAAGTAGCATATGTCTTTTTCTTGGTTTTTGTTTTTTATATTTTTGTGTTCTTTTTGGGTCTGCTATTGACAACTATAAATTCCTGGGTCTGAGGGCCTTTGAGGTGACTCTCTGCAACCATTTGTATATCTGAAATGTGCTTTATATTTTCAATATTATATGATTTTAATAGTCTGACCTCATTGAGATGCACTTATGTAATAGTATGGACAGCAGTAACATACGAATAATTTAGAATTACACTTATAGAATTACTTTTGGTGGCAATAAAGCTTCAGCCTTTAGCTCAGTTCTGCAGTTTGAGGACAAGCAATTCAGTATGAGGAGCCAGCCAGCCAGTATGCCAGCAAAATTAGACTTTCGAGTTGTTTGTTTATTGTTGGGGTGGTTTTTTATGTATGAAAAATGAGATTCTCCATTATACTCCTAGCAGCTATACTGGCTTTCCATACAGTCCACATGCATTGAACCTTATCGGGCTGCATGCTGGCTTTGATCATTTCATGCAATGCAAATTTAATTTAGGAAGGAAAAGCACTCAGGTAATGCAGCAGGACTCTAATCAATGTGTGGATCATGCCGAGAACTCATGAAAACACTGGAAAGGTGGCCTCTAGGGTTTTGTGCTGTTTCCTGTACTCACCCTTAAGGCAGGAGGCGTGAAGGGGGACATGACAGTGTATTTTGGCTGCGCTTCTTTGGCATACCCACTTAGGGATTGTAGCTGGATGATACATATTAGTGTCCTTCAGTCTAATCTAAGTAAAGTCAGGGTGTAGAATGCTGCAGTTTCCTTTGATAACCTTCCACTTGACCGTTAGTGTGCCAAGAAAATGAGACCTCAAATTAATTTATTTTTCTTCTCTTCTGAATAATCAAAAGTTTACTTAACATATTAAAGATGGACAGAAAGGTGACAGGAGTCCTTCTTGCAGAATTTTTTGAGTTGCACTGAAAGCAGAACTTACAAGAGCTTGTGCCTACAATACTTTCACTCTGTTTGAGAGTGCAGATTCAGTCATGCAGCCAAGACTTTGCATGTTTTACCAGGACCAGCCTCTGAGCTTACTAGAGCTCATCTGTTTTTACTTTTTTATGATGATTCATTCCTGTATGTAAAACAAAAACAGACAAACAAGCAAACAAACCCAAACAAACAACAAAAATAATCACCAAACACCATGATTCTAACCTTGCTGCTGATTAGAATTTTAATGCAAAATAAATGTGGAAAATTACAATGCTTATTACAGATCCTGTTGCTTATATAATCTTGTATCTCATAGTGTAGATCAAAAAAAGAATGCATTTGATTTAGATGGATTTCATTTCATATATTAATTTATAGTACAAGGATCATTACTTGGTATGGCCTGACAGAGCCCTGCAAATTGTTCCATATGGCATCACTTTCTTTTGGATCAGATATCTGTTTTCAATTTGCATAGTGGATACCTCATCTAAATTTATTACACTGGAGACAAGTGAGTCAGACATTATCATGACTGTACTGGCTGCATGTCTCTACCTACTGGTTTAGAGGAAGCATAAATTATTTTGCCATTATTAATCCTATCGAGAGACTAAACATGATTTCATTCTAGTAAAAACATTACAAGAAATTTGTAACATCAGGTTTACTTAAAGTTTTGTGGATATATTGGATAATATGTTGTATATAACACACAACAGCCTGCTTTGCTCACCTTTACTGTAATCTGGGCTTGAATGTGTCACTATCATGGCAGAAACAATAGCTTAAAATAAAATAAAAAAAAAAAAAACAAACCCCAAACAAACAACCTATTATACGTCCTTAGCAATAATCCCAGACACTTTAGTAAGAACTTTGTTTTGTGTCCAGTTCTGTTAGCACTAAATTCTGCTGAGGTCTCTTCTGCAGCATGTCTGTCTTCTTCTCATGCACTATCTAAAGATCTGCTGTACTCAGCTTCCAACCCATGCACCAAGGCTACCTTCTTGCTAGCCACCTGTTGTACAATCTAGTTTCCCTTTAAACTATGAACAACTATTTTACAATAATTTCTTCTGGCATACCTACATCCTCTACAAAACTGTCGTCCCAGTTTCTCCTCAGTTCTTCATCTGTACAACTGAGGAGGGAGCAATGTTTCTTCTTTTTATGTCTTCACCCTTCCTCTCTTTGGTGCAACATATCCAAAACCTACTAGCAATAGCTGCCTCTTAATATATGTTCCACTAACAAGTGTGTTTGAAATGTCTTTCCCTGTCATGAAAATTCTGCTTTAACAATGCTCTTCCTGGGAGGTCTGTTAATCCAACAGTAATCCGATAGAAGAGCCAAAATAATACCCTGCACTTGGATCATTTTCATTCTTCAGGTGACCTAGAGCTTTATTTGTATAAACTGTATTCTTTTAATTAAGTGCTGATTATTGTAAGACTATGTCATACAATATATTATGCTCAATGTCAAACATTTTTTCAGCATGCAGTGGTTAGATGAGACTAAATCGCTTCAGAGATGAAACTCAGTCACTCAAAGCTCACAGACATAGGAGGTGTCTTTTTACAGGGTCAATGCCTAAGCTGTTTCTACAAAAAACTTAAAATATTTTCCATCTAAATTCAGACAGGCAATTGAACCACTTGATTTTATTTTACTTTGAACTTGCAATGATATTCTCTTAATAATCTGAAATTTTGTTATTTGGTATTTCATTTCATTTTTCAACTACGATGATTAACTCTCTGCTTGCTATTCTAAAAAGCGCTTTCACTTAACAGTTATTTAAAATTAGTTTCAGTGAACATTTTAAAATTTCTATTCCTACTTACACTGTAGCTTGTATGTTCTGTTATTTCCCTTGTATTTTTATTGGAATTATTTTCCACGGCCTCTATTTGAAATTACCTCAAAGCATTTTGTGTGATAAGCATGGATTCATTTTTTATATCTCTCATCAGCATTTAAAATCTAACTGTAGTTGTTGACAGATCTGTTAGATGTTTGAAAGAATCCCCCCAAATTGTATGTATATCCTGACAGACTAAGAGATGATTTTCAATATTTTTGAGATATTCTTTAGAAGGTTTTCTGTGTTGAGTTTTGTTGAGAAATTGAACAATAATTCATGTGCATTGTTCAATTAATGTATTAAAATGGTAGACATGTCTAGGTAGATGTAATGATGTTTTGCTAGAACAACAAAGTTCTAAGAATACAGGCAAAAGATTTGTAAATGGTATTAACTACTCAAGGTTTTGTGTGCATGAATGCTTGATTGTTTTATCAGTTATAGCATTCAGCCTAATAAAATGTATTTTGCTCTACCTACAAACTTATTTTTGTCTCTGTAGATAGATATAGGATGTGGTTGTATATCAGTATTCTGCTGTAAATGTATACCAGTGTTTTATCTTTATATGTTAGTATTTTAATTGGTTGTTGATATGTATTTCCTTATACAGATGGATGCATAAATAGTCTCACTGTACCTGTGGGGCTTTGTTTGGGGTTTTGTGGCTTAATTTTTCTCTCCCAAGTAGTATGAAAAGATTATTTTCCCTCTTATATGCCCTCTTTATCTTTTAGTTGGTAGTCTGACATTAGACAGGTAGATTGTCCAACAATTATTTTAGACACTTGCATATATTTAATTCTTTTTTCACATCTTGGATTTGGATATTCAACTTTGATCCCCATTATATTCATATGCATTTGTCTAAGGAATGATTGAGATTTATAATAGTCTGTGTCTGGTTTCAGATCTTGCAGTTTGCTTTTATAAGATACTATTAAAAGTTTAATTCAGTATTGAAAAGCTCACATATTGAAATTCTGGCTACTTTAAGGTACAACTTTTGCATTTATCATAAAAACAGAACATAGGATAGCAAGGTGTCATGTAAATGTTTTACTGAGATCTCTTTTGGATAGATGTATCAAAGATTCATAAGTAACAAAGCCAGGAATGAGTTATGTAGGTCACCCAAGTGAGTGCCTTTGTAACAATATAATCATGCTTTTAGCATATGCCACAAATATTATGAGAGAAAATAACTGTATTAACAGTGGATTTAGGGATATTTTTTTGTTTATAATTTGTTATCTAGGCACTTGCACAGACAGGTTTCCTTAGTAACATGAATCTATTTGTTCTAGTCTCAAAGGGTGAAAATAATTTCAGTTTACTAAATTCAAGAGAACCCTTTGAAATACTATAGCAAAACTTTTCTGTGAACAACAATATAACAATGAATAAGATCTGATAACTTGTGGCTACTTACGCTTGGACATCAAGGTTGCATGGCCCTCTGAGAGTCCATGAAAGTGGTACTGCCCTCCAGAGTGGACCGTCTAGTGCCTCAGTAATATGAGGCTGCGATTTGCCCAGGAACAAACATTATTCCATCTGACTATTATGTTTTACATGCTGAAAAGTAAGGGTGTTCTGTGTTTTTTATTTCAGATTTAAGAAAAATAATGAAGAAAGTTAACATGGATTATAAAGTATGAGCTTCAGCACAGACATAACTGTGGGCTGTGTAAGCTTGGCTATCACCCTGGGTTAATGTTTGAGGAAGCTGTGGTGCCCCAGCTACAATTCCATGATGAACCTTTGGACAGAGTTGGGGAAGTCCACAGAAGCTGCAGACAGTTACATAGTAGCCTGGTTTTCCTTACTCTCGAAACCTTCATCATGCTTGCTCTTTAGCAAATAGATGGATTTCTTACATTTCACGATGTAGTAACTAAAGCCTAAATGATTGTATCGTATGCACAGGGAAGTAACCAGGTATATTTTTCAGACTGGAATTTCAGTTTTGGGAGAAGGAAGCTGTCTTGTGTCTCAGAGACATTTTCAAGAGCTTTGAATTCTGAAGCTGTTTGTTTAACAGTGTGAAACTGATGAAGTTGTTTCACTGTGCAATGTTTTGCATTTTCCAGTGAAGGGCTGGCTACCAACTAACATTAAATATATGATAATAGCCTAGTGAAATCAATGCTTTGCTTTAGTGCTCAGCACCAGTGAGTGAGTAGTACAAAGAAAAAGTTAATTTTCTTATGCATATCCCAACTGTGTATGTACTCAGGACTGATGTGCTATCGAGGTAGAAAAGTTTTATTACATATTTTTGAATCTGGAAAATTAAGACTATGGAGAAAAATTTAAGTGAATCACTGCAGTATATGTGGAAGACCACATGGGAACTCTTCCTTGGTGAACACCAATTTTGAGCAGATAAATAGAGAAAAATAATACCTAAAATTTTGATTGATTGCCCCATATAGGAAAACAAGAACTTTGTTGCTGAATTATCTGAGAACAGGATCAGACTCTTAAATTGTTTCACTGAAATAATTTTGTGATTCAGTCAAAAAGCTTTGGACAAAACGGTACAGCCCTATTCTGATTTCCAAAGTGCCAGTGCAACAGTTGCAGCTTGATTTCACAATTGAACTTGCATTTTTCTCTGCTTCTCTAGTGCAGGAAAGAAAGCAGAAATCAAGAGTATCTATTCCATTAGATAATAATCTTATAAAAGGCTGATCTGCCCATCCTCTTGCCATCTGACATGTTACTGGTTTGCCTACTGCTTTCCAGTTGTTCTTGGCAATAGAGGGTAACACATTTTATGGGCTACAGCATAAAACAGAAGCCTGAATTGGCTCAGAGCCAGCTCATTGAAAGTTGGGTTAGGTATCAGCTGTAAATTGCTCTGCATTCTTTGGCATAGACACCTGCTAGATGTGCATATGTCCTCATTTTCTAAGGTCCTTCTTGGCCCTTCGCAGGCCCGAAGGGCTTCAGTTTAGTCTTTTAACCTGTGTTCTTCAGGTGAAAGCAAATAAAAAACTTCATAGGTTTTATTATAGTAAAAGTTTTTAGGTGCATTTATTTTTTTCTGTTACTGACATTTTGGTAGTTTTAAACATATATACACTAGAAGGTTAAAGCAAGTAGAGTATGGTATGACACATGCAGTAGCTTCCTGCATTAGCCATTACAATATCTGTATTCATAGTAATATGGAAAGGTCAGCTGAATCAGTCGTACCTTTAGACCCAACTTTCAAATGTATATCCTCAGAAACACTGCTTAGTGACATTTTAGTAACAACCTGGGTTTCCACTTTACTGTAGCACAGAAGTAAAAGCAAATATTTATGAAATGTTGTAAGCAGAACCTGTATCGGGATAAGAGCCAGACACAGACAACACTTCCTAGCTTCTTCATGTACTGAAGGCTACTTTTCATTTTTCTCTCTGTATGAATTCTGGATGGGATGTTGTTGCCTTGTATACTTACATGTTTCTGGCTTATTGCATTCCCTGGGAGTGAAACCTGGACTTTTACAGCAACAAGTCTAGAATTGGAATGCACCCAAAGGCTTCCTAAGGATTAGGTTTCTTATAACTCAGACTTTTCTCCCAAACAATCTGAATAATAGTTTTCAAAGTTTGCACTATGCTGTTATGAGCTTTTGTTGTAGTTCCTGAGGGGTGAAGCAAGTCTTCAGAGGAGGTAAATTTGTGAAGTAAAACCCGTGAAAAAATTCTGTTGTGATTTAAGAAAGGGGAAGTGTATACATAAGCATGAGTCTAAAGACAGAAATTTCAAAATGTCTGTAAATAAAACAAGGATGTATATCTTTTATACAGAATTGTTTTGAGACTGTCACTGCTCTAGGCAACATTTCCTCTTGGAGTGAAATTCATCTCAGGAAGAAAATCCAGGGTAGGTCTTTCCACACCACTTGGGGCTTATGCAGATCTTCTGTGGGGATTTGGTGACTTGTATGGCTTGCACTGTTACTTATCTTGGGCTCCAAGGCCACTTTCTGTAACTGATCTCACATGTAGCAAGTCCCATGGTTGGGACAGACTAGGTCAAGGATCAGCAGTGCAGGGTCTGACATAATGTTCAAGTAGTCTGGTGGTTTCTGTACGCCTCTGAAAGTGTTACTAAGGAATTAAGGAATTATGTCAAAATGACCTATAGAAGGAGGAGAGTATCTTCTCATAACCCCTTTTTTTGTGGGAAGCGGATGTCATCATCTTACACTATTCTTACACTTCAGCTTTTCAGAAATTGAGTATCTGACCTTTCAGAGTTGAATTTCACGGTTGTTCTGTGGTAGACTCAAGGCAGAGTTATGCTTATCGATTGTGAATTATTTCAGAGTCAACTGTAGGAAGAGGAATGCCTAATTTTATGTTGTTATACCACTTAACTGTGTACATTAAAAAGCACATTAAAAATTTTTGACACCTCAGTAGAAGATGTTAATAAATTAAACTTGAGTACGTAGCAAAAAAAGATAAGAAATCAAATACATCGAATTTCATTATTACAGTTACGTAATATAAATTATCAAAATGCTTCAAGTACATATATATTCCATGTTTATCTTTAAAAGCATCATAACCAAAGGAAAAGTTTTTTGGGAAAGTATTTCCTGTGTATCAAAGGATGTTGAAAAGTAATTCAACTCTTGTGTAAATTTAGATATGTGTATTTTGTATCCCAGAGAAACACATTACGAAAAATAGAATATCAAGTTTTCAAACGTGAGAATGTGGGAAATCTATGGAAATTTTATTCAGCTGCTCCATCAATGTTTAGTTACAAAGGCTTAATTAACAAACAGCTCACATACGGTTGTTTTTTTTTTCTTTTCCCCCACAGGACCTCTGCCTTTTACAGTGTGCGTGTATATATATAGTTTATATATGCACTTACACTCAGATGTACAGTGGTCACCATGGGGTTAATTGTTCAACATTTGCTTCTACTGGATCATATGGTACATGCCCCTAAGCCTTATTTACTTTGCCATCTAAACCCCACAGAGTACAAAATTACTAATTTCCTTATGTGCTCCTTTGTTATATTCTTTAGCTGTAGTATTGAACTGCTTCACAAACCCTAGAGAAATTTATCTTCACAGCAATCTTAAGAGTTTCCTTTCTTCCCCTTTCTTCCATTTTTAGTGCAGAACAAAATTCTAAGTAGAAAGCTTTCACTAATTTTGAGTATCAAACTTGGTCCAGTTTTCCTTCAGTCTTAGTATTCATGTAGTACTTCCTGAAGTCCAACTTTATTTTATTCCATTTATTAGCTTTTGGAGCACTTTGCTTTCCTATCTTAACCTTTAACACAATTATTTAGTGTGAAATTTCCTACTTTTTTTGAGTAAACAGTAAAAATAAAAAAAGAAAAAATTCGATCATGTGGAACCACACTGATATCCACATGGAATTTTGAATTATATAGCACTGCTTGATCTAACTCAGCAAGCTGATGTTATTTTCTTTCAGGTAGACCAACTACTACAGACAGAGGCCATAGGATGTCGAACTGTAGTACTTGCTGACAGCAGAAAGATATTGAGACTCAAATCCATGTGTTTTGTAGACATGTACCTATAAAAAGAGGGCATGTCAATTCACAAAGTAGCATTATACGATATCAATGCTGTAATTATTGTTTTTGTTAGAAGGATGAGAATTGATGCATCTCAGTACTTCATTATCAGCTTTAATATTCAGAGCAAAAATTTTAATTTGATTTGTCTGGGAGATAGCCCAACATTGGTTGTTATGTTATTTTTTTTTTCTAAAAGAAAACTTAGAATTACGCTCATATTATTTAAAAATTAAACTAAGATTGATGAAATAGTAAATAATAAGGTACATAACTGTCAATGAGCAAATGCAAAACTGCATTGAGGATCAAAGAATTCAGATAATTCGAAAAGAACATGACATTACATTCCAGAAAGCAAAGAATCTGATTTATGCAACTTTAAATAAGGGTGAATTTACATAGCTTGTGCCTTATGTGATCTAAGCTACATTTAGTTTAAAAAGAAGCAGCAATGACTGGCCATGGTGGTTCTCCATGAGTGCTCAACACTAAGTCAACCCTAAGTCATACTGTTTCTTTAGAGACAAAATGGCCCACCTCATTACTATACAATTGCATAAAACTAAAACCATAACCAAATCCCAACCAACCAAAAAAAAAAAAAAAAACAAAAACCAACAGAAAAACTAAACAAACAAAAGCCCCAACGCAAACAACTAAAAGATAAGCAAACAAATTCCTACATTAACATTCAAAGTCAAGCAGGTGCTATATTGTGTCTGCCATCTCTTAGGACTATCTGGACTGCAAAGGTGATGATACTGGTGTAAATAGGATGATACTAGTGTGAATAAATGTAGCACAATATGTGTGATAAGTTTGTGCTGTTTTGTTCTTAGAAGTAATACATTTGTAAGCCTCATTGGCATAACATTAACTTAATTTCCTGTTTCTAAGACTACTTCCTGGAAGTGTCTGTGAGCTATTCCAAGTCGTTCTCTGTTAGCTTAAGAATTTGAGCAGAACCTTAAAGAATGAAGCCAAAATCCTTCAGCCCTCAGGGAACATGCTTTGCTTTCTGAGCAGCTGCACTGAGTCTGTTAGAATTACCACTATTTCCAGTAATTGGATGATTATCTATCTGTTCCTAGTATGGTCTCTGTGACCTACAGTGACATTGAGTTTTAGTGCTGGACAATGATACACACAGGAGTTGCTCAAAAGAAATTTAGCCCAGAAGAGCACTTAATATGGCTGTTATTCTGGAGGAAGCTTGGGTTGGGTGAATTTTTAACAGTATAGCAACGGGACCACACAAATATTCTAATGGGTAAAGCCATGGAAGCTTGAAGATTGCTAGGAAATTATGATTGAAACATACAGTTGCTGAATACTTAGTATGGTCTAACACACCTCTGTAACGTCACCTCCACCACAGTCACAAAATCATGTGAGTTGGAAGGGACTTCCTGAAGTCATATAGTCCAATCTCCAGCTCAAAGCAGGTCCAGTTAGAGCAGGTTGCTTGTGGTCATGTGCAATGGGGCTTTAAATATCCTCTGGGATGGCGATTCCACAACTTCTCTGGGCAGCCTGTTCTTGTCTTTCATCCTCACTCAGTTTTTCATTAAGAAAAATAGTTATAATTATTTGAACATTCCAGAAGATTATTTTTTCCTAACTGCCTTTTACATGAAAATTATGAGTTAAGTAAATAATAATAAAACCAAAACATCTACAGTCCAGAGTCATGAGGGACATAAAGGAGTGAACTGAAAAAAAAGTTTTCCAAACAGTACTTACAGTCTGGTTACCAGAGATTCCTTGCTCAAGGAGCTTACAACTGGGACATGGGGGTTTTTTTGACCTGTGATCAGTCATTCATGGGGTGAGGATTGTTTCCAAGGAAACCACAAATTAGGAAAAGTTGAAGAAATGTCAATATATGTTCTACAAGACTATTAATGTGAAAAAAAATTGAAGGGATCTGCATCTTCACTGAAAAATTTCGTGGACTGTAGAGTTTTAATAGTTGAAAATGGTTGAACTACAAACATGTGAACAGAGATTTCTGGTTGATGTTACTTTTTATAGACCCTTTAATGATTTTTACAATTTACATTCCCTAAAGGTGTATTAATGATCTTAATCTTTTCCTTCCTTTCTGAATCACAGGATATTTATTTTAAAAGGTAAATATTTCTGATGCTATTCTGTCTCTGTTTCTTATTAGAAGAAATGCTCCATAGAATATCTTCAAAAAGTTGAGGATGTGTGCCGACAACAGTAAGGTAAACAATCTTTGACAGTAAGGGATACTTCCAATTTATTCATAGGAATTTCTGTCTTATTAAATTTGTATATACAGGATATCAGAACATTCTACTATACGTTTCTTGAGATATTAAAGATTCCTTGGTTTCATAGAATTAAATAGATTCATATTTATGAGCATGCCTTCCTCATACAAGAGTGAGTCTGTGGAATGTTACATAAAATAGTGTTAATTCTTCGCTGGTTTAAGCCTGATAGTAATTAAATGCAGTGTAGAGGTTACTTTTTTTTTTTTTTTTTTTTCTGGAGACAGAACTGGCTTTGCCTCACATATGGAGACAGTTCTGTGGTGGTGTTTGTTGCTTCATTACAGTTACTTGGAATCAAGCATTGCCTTAGCTAGAATTTAGGATTATTCATATGACCACTCAATTCAGATAACGTTTCTGTGCTAGCAGAGATGTTATCATCTTTACTAAGAGGCACCTAGTTATCCTTACTTATTGATGGTGACAGCTTATGACCTATTCTTTTTCTTTCAACAAGTAAACAAACAAAACCTCAACAAAGCTGAACAAACCCCACACAGGGGATTCAGCCTGAAGTGCTCTAAAATACTGTAGAATTACTAATTGTTAGATTCAACCTTGGCATATAATAGTAACACTTTTTTTTTTCCTTTAACTTAAGCTGGCATGTTGTTAAATGCTCTAATTAGATGTTATGTATGATCTTTAATACAAAATGCATGACTCTTGTTTTGCTTTCATGCATTTGTGTTGTGCTTTTGCTTAACAATACTCACCCACAGAAAACAATGACAAAATACATTCAAGACTACTTTGATCTTTGTCCTCCCTATTGAATAGGTTTGGTTTTGATGTTGTCCTGCAGTTTGTTTGCTTGCTTGCATAGCCTAGGAAGATAAAAGATGGAATCAATACTTCAGAGAATCTCCTCTCAGCTTTTGCTGAGGTATTTATCAGTGGTTCTCACTCTTTTCTCGGGTCCCATGTTCTGTTTAGCATCACCAGCCCTCCCTTTTGGTAACAATTAGTGTATTTCTACTTCAGAAATAGTGCATTCCATTTATCTTTCTGTAAGGTTCTCGCTCCTCGTTGTTTGACATTAAAACATAAGACTTTTGGATTAAAATGAGAACAAGCAATGTTACTGCTGCTTCTGTCAGGTGTTGTTACTACCTCTGACATACTAGGCTAGAAGTTGCTATAAACAGCAGAGGACACATTTTGTCATACATCTGTTTAATGTTGCGTTCTGTACCTTAATCAAACATTGCAAAACACTTCTGCTGGTGCTGCGGTTTAACTGTATTTAGGGAGAATTTAAGTGAGTGCTATTTCTCTTTAATTTACGGTCTAAGCTCAACTCTGTGATTCCTGCATTAAGCAGAATGGGGTTTTTAAAAATCTAATTTATTTGACTGTTATTTTAAAGATGCTCAGTGGGGTGTACAAAATAGAAAACAAATTAAGATGTGTTGAAAGCCATGAAGCTAAATGAGACTCATTTGGCAATATCAACACACGTTCAAAGTATCTTGGTCTCTTTGGAATGTATATCTCATGTGAGTAATTAACTCAGCCTTTTCAGTGAGTTGATTGGCAAGGCAAAACCAACAAAAATGTCTCACACATTCAAGGTGGAAGTCCATACCTTTATTTGCCATATTGTTTTTGAAACAGTGAAACCAGCAGAGAAGCAAGGAAGCAATAGCATTTCATGGACAAGTATGTAGTACAGCACTGCTGGTATATTTCTAATAAGGTGAGGTAATAATTTATTTTTCTTCTAATGGTTTGAACTTACTATCATTCTGCAAACTATCACTGTTTCATGTCTTGCCACTTCTAAGAAATAGACCTGAACATCATTCACCACTCTCTGTCCAAACAAAGAGCCTGAATCCAATTTATTAGAATGGAATGAATATACCCTTTAACTTCTCTACAGAGATACTATTGTTAATTAAATCAAAGTCCTTTCCATACGTAGTGCTAAGAGTTCTAGCCCTGCATTCATTCTCCAAACAGTATACGACATTGATGGATAAACTCAATTAAAGCGTGAGCATTAGAGAAGTAATACGGAGAGCTGAAGGGATCTTTACCAATCCACCTTTGAAAATTGCAATAAATATTTCAAAATGAAATGCTCATAAATTACATAGAGGATACCAGTTAGTGAGATTGGATGGAAATTCAATTCAATTATTCTAAGTAAGTCTGCTTTTAGTTAGGCAGTAGCATTTGTTTTCTCTCCAATTATATTATTGTATCTTATAGATAGATTAAAACAGAACACAACTAGTGCAAAGCACACTTCTGCTTTTTTTTCATAGCTAACAGTGAAGCAGGATCCCTTTTGTAATTCAACATTTTCTCACAGTTTGTCTTTTTCAAGGTAACAAATATTTTCATACGACATGAACAGTACCTAAATGTATACAGTAAGTGCTGTTAGAGTGCACTAACTCCTAAAGCAAAACACCAGGACTTAAAAATATACACATACACAATTCTAATAAGCTGAATTACCCCAAATGTTAAAACTGTGCTTGGTGATTGATCTGGTGATTGATACTTGAAGAATCGTATGGATTTGTGAAAGAAAAGAGCAACTTCTTAATTAAATCCTCCTGTATGTACTAGTAAAGTGAAATGGCGGTGTCCTTGTTGCATTTGCTTGTATAGAGGACTCTGATTTTCAGTGTATATTTTTCACTAACTTTCTTTCACAGAAGAGTTGAAAATCTGATTTAAGGCAAGATTTCCTTCTGCATAGATGAAACTGTCAGGTAAAAGATTCACCATGAAGGACCTTTGCATTCCACCAGTCTTGAAGCTAGATCTGCTTCTGCTTTTTTGGACTAGAAATCATGGTACAACTCAGTGCAGACTTCAGGCTGTTCTAAATTACTACATTGGGAACTGGATAGACAAGGCACTACAAAGGAAGTGTCAAGACATATTTACAGGACTTTTTTTTCTGGTGAAGTATCTTTAACTTGAATCTTAATTGTTTTGTATTTGTTTTTAAATTGTTACCGCATAATTGTGGGGTTCTAATATCTTTTATAAAAAAAATCTGCACAGTCAAGAATAAAGTTTTAGGAGACAAATTTTCAAAATTTACTTATCATTAAACCTTAGAACCAGAACTTTGCTGAAACATCCATATTTAACTCTTTCTAATCAGTGCTGTTTCCTGGGCTGAAATGTTCATTTTATGTCAGTGAAATATTTCAGTAGACGTGATCTGAATTTTTTTTTTTTTTTTAGATTTATAACAATTTACACAAAATTTATTTTGGACTTGTGAAATATCCACTTCTTTAGAAAGCTTTATTTAAAGATATCTATTTAACATACACTGGAAATAATGAAATTACTTCAGACCACATTAAATAACTTTGTTGGAATTGAAATGTGCTAATTTATTAACAGGTTCAAGTACCAAAGTATAAAAGAAGGGGAGAAAAACATTCTGTAATAACACATCAATATTGAACGTATTGAGAAGAGATCCTTGTTCACTGTTTTTCTAGACCCTCATAAAAGCATTTTTAGTGTTACCACATACTTTCTCCCATCCATCCTCCATTTGCTAAAGCCTCTTAAAATAATAATGGAATGATATCTGTGGATGCGATGATGTAATATATTTAAATAACTTTTCTTTGGAGAGGAGAATGATGTATTTTAAACCTAGTAATCTCATTGATGGGTGCATAAGGAAGACTCGCACATCTAATAGTTTTTACTTAATTAATATGCCGTTATCTGTACACATGGGAGGATGACCTAGAGGCTAAGGTACTTGGCTTGGATTTGAAAAAAATAGGGTCAGTTTTCAGTTAAGGCACAGCTATCCTTTGTGGTATGGGGTTGGTCATCTCCATTTGCCTGTGCCTGTAATGTAAAAATTTGATTTCCCTCCCAGAGCTTTACAAATCTAAAGAGCTGTTCATAGTTGTGACAGATTCGGATACTGTCTGGGTTCTGCCTCCATAGGAAGATATTAAATTCAGGCAATTTGAGAAAGAATCCACCAGATAATGTTAGCCACTTCGCTGAAGGAGGTACTGATGCACCTAATAATCATGCAATAAAATAGTGACCTTTACAGGAATATTGTCTTCAAGTACAATAGGTGCAAATCAGAACAATCTATTTGTAACCAAATTATCTTTGTCAGTCTGTACAGCCATGTGTGACCCAATTAAGTGAGCACTGGACGGTAATGTCAGTACCAGCTTTAAAGGCACAACTAGCCTTTTTTTGATCTGTCTCTTGAATAGACAGAATTAGGCCAGATTCAGAAATATTTCCTACTGTTGCAAATTTATTATTTTTTTTCTAAATGCTAGAAAGGATAAGAATGATTTTATTTTATTTTATTTTATTTATTTTATTTTATTTTATTTTTTCAGTTGCATAAATACCAACCATACTGCACCTGGGAGCATGAAATAGACACTGCTGACAGCAACTAAGCTCCTGCTCTGAAGCTGCTGAGCCCTGCAGTTTCTGCCTGTGGGTATGCTCTTAATTCAGATGTCCTGATAATGTTTCACTGCTAATGACCTGGATGGAGCCCAACTTTGACCAAAGCTACAAAGGTGGGATTATAAGCAATGTGCCGCCTCCTTGCTTCAAAGTAGATTTTTGTCATTAGTAACTTGAATAGAAGACCGTACACAGGAATATTTTAGATTTGCACTCCATTTATGTAACCCCACACTCCCTAACATAGGTGAGGCTAGTGGCTGATATGCTTAGAGTATACAAAATCAAGCAGTGCAGGGTGTTGATCCTGGGTGTCCAGAGGTTTGCAAAAATTACTCTGGAGACTCTTTCTCTATTTTGCCTTTCAGATATAGGAAAAACAGGGTTATGCAGTGAACTATGGAAGAGACACAGCTGATGATGTATTTATCAGCTGTATTTTACTCTTTGCTAATGTAGATGACTTTCCATGCTGTCTCCTGTTGACTTTTTTTATGTACATAAGTTTTGTAATGATATATGTGCAGAACTTGGGCTCCCTAAACTGTGTCTCATTCCTACACATAAAAGGGAATTAAAAAGTAGGACAGATGGTAGAATATCACCTAAATTCCTATAAAAGTTTAGATTTTAGCTCGGTTTTACAGGAATTTTTAGTATGTGATGTAAGATGAGTAATGGCCTATTTTAAAAAGAGATTTAAATAGCTGTATTGGTAACCACTTTAATTTTGGGAGAAGGTGATTAAAAAATTGGGTTTGCATGTTTAAAAAAAAAAACCCAAATGCGTATAATCTGAACTTTCAGATAAGCATTCTTGTTGTAAACAAACAGCTCTAAATTTCCTTTTCAGTCTCTTAAGCTGCTTGCAGGCACTGCCGTTTTTCTTTTTCTGTATTGTATTTGAGAAATTGGCTGTGGAGGATGTACTGGATGATCCAAGCTTCAAACAGATCTTTGACTTTGCCCCATTCAGTCAGCCATCTCTGTGGTGAACTATGACTTGGCATCAGCTTATCAGACTTATTTTCCTTTGACCTCTGGAAGGTGCTATTCTGTGAACAAAAGAGCAGCACATTTGGTGGTCATGCCTTCTATGAGTTCCTCCTGCTGGAGTCCTGGCTGTGCAGGCTCTGGAACAAATAAGCTCTGCAGTGATTTTGTCAGGAATATGAACAATAAAAAACAAACCTCAAAGTCACAAATCACACCAGCTGCCTTTAGAGGCACAGTTTGCACGTTGGATGGTGATTTGTCTGACATTTCAGTTCTTGGAGAGTGACCTTATCTTTGTGAACTGTTTCTGCCTGGAAATGGAGTGCAAAAGCTGTGGTCACTCCATTAGAACTGTCAGACAAATTACCATCCACTAGCAAGCAGTTAGGAAACCTCTGATGTGTTTACATGCCCATCTAGCATCTAGCAAAACTACTTTGTACGCAGTGCAATTCTGTTCTTTTTTAGTGAAATGTTACTTGGAATCTTTTCTGAAGGAGAGCTGGTAATAGACTAGTGGATGATGAACCAGATAGGGTTCCAGCATTTGGACTTATGGTAATAGTTTGATCATTTTATCTGGATTACAGATTATGCTTTTTCCATCAGCACTAGAGATTTTGGCATGTTCAAGAGTTCTCATAAAGTTTTGAACTAATGGATTCCTCCCTACAAGTATAACTTTCTGGGTTTGTGTCACACACTACTGTATTCTAGTAGTATTCTTGGGCTCATTTATTTGGATTATTGCTCTTTTTTAGTTATTTTTCTGCTTTGTCAGTACTTGGCCAAAAGAGTGTGGGTTTTTTTGTGGTTTGCTTTTGTTTGGTTTAGTTGTTTTTGTTTTGGTGTTGTGAAGATCCATTGTTTTTTATATTTAATGCACTGTCTCTTAGAAGTTAGCAGTGTATTTGATAATAATACACTGTGGGGATAGCTTTGTGCAGGTACTTACAGGACATGAAGTAACCCACCAAAGACTAGTGTATTGCATCTCAGGAAGCGTTGTCTTTTAGGGCCTAATGCTCCCAGAAAAACTTCTGCAAAGTACCACTTCAGATGCCTCTCATTTTAATGGATCCTCTTCCATCAGAACATCAATGCTTTGAAGTGTAGAAAAAATATAAAACATACCTTAAGTAAAATACTTGAGAATGTTGAGAGACTCCCAGCAGAGTGGGAGTCATGCAGTGTTGTGGAGTTAACTAGTGTGGTCATGGAGGCTCTTGTTGTGGTTAGTATAGAGAAGCAGAAACATGATTTAGAGGATATGTGTTACATATTTGATGGCATAAAAATATATATATCATGATATATATTTGATGATATAAATAATTCTGTAGAAACATCTATTCATTCAGTAAGTACAAAGAAGAAATAACTGGCTGGCTTAGATATGTATGTCTGCAGTGACATGAGTTAAATCCCGTATCTCCTGTCTTTACGGCAGATCCACAAAGCCTGAAGCATCGATTTGAACTGCTAGAGCATCCCAGTGTCCATCAGATAGCAAGTAGGGTTGTTCTCAATGTGTTAAAGAGTAACTAGTAATGCTTTAAATTTTATTGTATGAAAGGTTAAAAAAAATTCTACAGATTTGATTGTAAATACCTTGCAGATGATATATAAAGAGCTGATTCTTTAGTGAACTCTTTTCCATATACATGGAACCTAGTTGATTATTAATATGGTATCATCTCAGAGCATAGTCATATGACTGGCTGTAATGCCTTGAATATAAAATCAAGTTTCCTTAAGATGCAGCAAAGTACATAAGCACTTGCCTAGCTTTAAGCACTCAAGAAGGCACACTTGTGCCACTGACAGCCTTAAATACACGTGCTGTAAGTACTTTTACTGAATCAGGGCCTGCACGTGTTTACATCAAAGTTCCCCAATTTGGGTGTGAGCAGCAAATGAACCAAGAAAAATATGGAAACCTTTGCAGCCAGAAAACATGAAAATCAAATTTTGGTCTCCATAAAATTCTCAAACAATCAAAAGGGTGAAACAGATTATTACTGATATTTTATACAGCCATTGTATTTTAAGAGGATTTTGTAATGAATAAAAGATAAGTGCTTTCAGTTAAAAAAAAAAACCCTGACTTACATGAAATTGGAAACTTATTACCATATGAAAGTTATCAGTTCATATACTCCATACCAAATGTGCTTGAAGCATGATTGTCTAAAATACTTGAAAATACACAATTGCACTGAAGAAAAAGCACTTATAATTTGAATTAACAAAATCAGTGCTTGTACCCCTAAGTAGTCAGTTTTGCTTTTAAGAAATTTTAATTACTTTTAAGTAAGAGATAAGCTTACATTGCAAACAGGTTTCTCTAAAAACAATGGATACAAATAAGAATGTATGGTATATCAGAGTTAAGAAAGATTGTCATTTATCGATTAGGTTTATTTATACCTAGAACTTTTCAAGGAAAAGAGGTAAGCCTTCCATTCCTGAGTGACCATCTTTATCATGAGTGTTCTGATTTGCAGTGTCTCTCATTTCATATATTTACTATGGATATGCTCGTTCTAATACCACAACGATTTGAACCAATAATAAAATGAAAGGAGCAAACACAGCAGTGAGGATTTTAAATGAGAAAGAAATAAGACTTCATAGCAGATAGTGTAATAGAAGTTCCACTGAAATCAATAGGCATTTGCACACGGAGTAACTCTGCTGGAACAGGACCCTAAATAACCCTATAATAATTTTATTTGTCTAGAGAGTCAAATGAGCACCTGTAAACTACTATTCTGAAAGAGTGAAGACATTTTTCCAATAAAAATTTAGAACACCATTGCTTTTGTATTCCATAGCTTATTCAATAAAAGTTTTACTGTAAATTTTAATGGAACCTGTGAAGGATTTTCAGATTTTGGCTTAAGAACCACTGTAATTGCTGGATTTTTTAGAAGCAGCTTGTTAACTTAACATCTTTTTCTTACTCTAATCTATGGAATAGTTGGAATAATATATGCAAAGATCTATTAAGTGTCAGGCAAGAGCCGATATACTTGACTTCTTCAATATGCCTGTGCTGAATAGAGCAGGTCAACCCATTCATTGTATATAACTGCTTTGGGATTTAATCAGTTTTTTCTATCTGTGAATTATCCATGACCTGCTAATGATTTTTTTATATGGATGTGTGTGTTTTATGTAGTTCATCAAATAATCTTACAATCACATTAGGCTTGTAGAATTTTGCAAGTGCTCCTCAGAGCATAATTTGCAGAGTGAGATATTCATGTTGGTTGACTAAGTCACATGAAACTGTATCTGTCCCATTATTTGTTGAGTTAATATCTGCAAATAAGACCGCTGGACTAATTGGATCTTTATAAACAGGGTGCAAGTTAAGAAGAAAAGTAAGCAGAGTGTATCTTAAAGCCTTTACAGGCTGGTTTTTGTACTCTTTTGTACTGAAAAGGCATAATATTTAGCAGAATACTACCTGCACTAGAAATTTATGCTCTTTCCTGAGTAAGAAGGCATAAGCTAGATTTATGAGAAACCTTCTCAATACCTAGCCTCTATAAGCAACAGCCACTTTGGAATCCTTCCTCTCTGAGCATGGTAAAGCTGCTTGTCAAGCAAAATAGTGAGATTTTGCAGACATATTCCTGTACTGTATTTAGTATTGCTATTCCTAAAATATTTTTAATAGCCCTACTCTTGCTTAAATATAGAATTCAAATATGTAACAGCTTCTAAAGACATGAGTTGTCTCTTTCTTTTAAGGTCTCAGTGTGCATGTAGTTACATTTCAAATTTCTTTGAAATTTCTTCATATCTGTAAAACTTTTTAAACTGAGTTTCTTAAGGAAATGATGGTTTAAGACCTCTCTATCTGTGAATCACCCTCTCCAATAACTTTTGAACCTAGCCAGACAATTTCAATCAGATTAGAAAGATGGGTTGAAGTCTCAACATTCTTAACCTTTTGTTTGTTTTTTTATTTTTCCCTCAGAATTGATAAATGGAATGCAAAGATAAAAAAGTTACCATCTCTGGTGAAGGAAACTCTGGTAGCACTGACATGTTACATGTCCTGTGTGGCAACAGCCAGCTTGCTGTCTTATCTGTGGACTCATGTGTGATGATGGTAAAAGACAGGATTTATTGTGGTGTTCTGAGAAGACCCTGAGGGCAGCAATCTGTGTCAGACTAGGCTTCATTAGGTCCATAGTTGACAGAGGTTTTGTTTGTTTTGTTTTATTTTAAAATGAAACTTGGTATTCTCAAGTGTCCATTTCAATACAGGGACAAAGAAAAATCTCATTCTATTGTATGTCTCATGATAAAAATTAATTCCTATTAACACTACTTTCCTAGTTGTGGTTTCAAGTAAGGTGGGTGAAGTAAATATGTTAGCTAATGGAATATGATTCTAGAGGCCAAGAGAAACATAGGATACACAAGAGAGTGCTCAGGTGTTTGGACACATCCTCCTTGCTGATGCTTATCCTTTACTAATCCACTTCTCACATGATGCTTTAATATGGGATATTTCCAGGGGACATCTGTACCAACTAGAAGAGTATCAATGAGGTTAGGACTTTTCAGATCTATTCAAGAAAGGAACAGAAAAATAGAAACTAACCTGTGTATTTATTCGCATAGAATAAACTGTTACTCTAAGCAGAAAATCTGAATTAGTCCATTTAAGACCGGACAATCATCATTTCAAAAATATGATCCTTCTGGAAAGAAAGATAGCAATGGGTAGTGACGGCCACAGCCAGCAATTCAGTCTCTATGCTTATGAAACACAGTCACTTGTGGCTTCTCTCCCCATACCATTCTATTTGAATACTGATGGCTTAAATGTGTATGACTGTCAGTGCAGGCTTCACTTTTTGGAATTTTGTTCCCAAAGACCAACACAGTTCTGCAGCAGCATATTCTTATTTAGAAGTAGAAGGGCAAGAATAAAGTACTTCACAAAGATCCTTCCCAACAACAGCGGCTGGTACATTTTATGCACATAAAGAGAACATATTATATAAGGGAAAATTATGAAAAATGAGACTATTTTAAAAACATTTAAAAGTTTATAATGGCTTTTAAAAGTAGGTGATAGATAAGGAACAGAGAGAAATGCTAACTAGTCAGACATATCTTAGGGAAAAGAAACAGTAATAGGTTTTGTAGGAGTTTTATTTCTAAAAGATTAATTTTCAGGACCAAAGTATATTATAGAAAAAATATTGGAAATCATTGTTACTGTGTTACATTTAACAGTATGGCACATCTTCAAATCCTTCTCTAATGCAGGCATTGGGGAAAAAAGAATATTGGATGATAATATCAATACCTTCTTTAATGATTTAATAAATAGAAAGAGAAATGGGGAACTGTTACTTTATTTGTGAGTTTGACTTCGAAATATAGTGGAATAGTTTTACTAGGGTAAGAGGGTATGATGTTTGGCGATATCCTACCTGGGTCATGAAACAAAGGTAAGCAGGCAGGCTTTTTTTCCATAGGAAAGTTAAACAAAATATGAGTGTGAAGGATTCTTTCCTCACTACACGGGAGGACAAGCCATAATTCTGCCACCTCCTTGAGGTATGTTAAATTGTAAAGCAAGTCATACTTATGTGATGCCAGGATAGCTATTCTTGGATTTCAGGGTCTAGAGGAGATCAAAGGTTAAATGGAAGATGATCTTCATTTGAATTCTGGGAAGCCACATGCTTTCCCAAGTGTTTATGGGATTTGAAGTTTTATAGTTTACTTAGACCTCATACTCAAGGGAACGGTTAATAAATATAAACAGCGTTCTAAGATTAATCCTTCCGTGGGTCTCTCTCTTGGTGTTTGGTTACTTTATCACACGCTGGCTTAGAGAATGTGTCATATTGCTGCTGTATTAAATGAACAAAAATTATTGTGCTGTTTCTCTTGACCACCTGGGATTAACAAACATACATCCTCTTCAGATGAAAATACCTGCTGCAAGGCAACTCAGCAATCCTCAACAGCCCCTTTTCTCACCTTCATTGTTCTGCCAAACTGGCTTTCTCATGCTTATCCACATATTAGCTCTCTTACAGTCCTCTATTCTTGACAACATGATTGCTTGCAGTGACTGTTTCCACCATGGCTAGTTCTGATAAAGAATATGAATATCTGCAAGGTACGTGCTGCAAACAGATCCTTGGGTAACTAATCTATGATCCTGTGCATTTTGTGGAGAGTTACATTGCTCAAAAGTCATCCAAAATCACAGAATGAGAACTGCTTAACTAATAAGCAGGAAATGACAAATAAATTACATTTCTGAAAACCCACCCTCTTATTCTTTACCATGCTACTCATACCTCTGTACAGGTATCTCCATCTGCACCACCTCCACTCTAAAGAAATATTTCTTAATGGTAAGTGCTTCTAATTGTCCTCTCAAGAATTGAGTACGTGTGTGTCTGTTTCTAAAACAGAGCTGGGCAGAAGTGATAGTCGTAGACCTGCTGCTTTACTACATACATATTCTCTTTAGCACCAGAAAAGTGATGTGAATCATAAAGTAACCAGAGTGGAGCTGCAATCTCAACAGCAATCTTAACTTTGCCCTTGAAGCGGATCCCCTATGTAGAAAAGGATTCAATAGTCACAAGAAAAGAGATAGCACAAGTAAGACCATGACTCATATTCTTTAAGCATGCCTGCAGAAGAAGTATTAGCATCTACTCTCTGCCTACAGACGCATTTGTGCAATTTACATTCAGTTGTCAGTGGCTACAAGACATAAACAATGCAGAAAATAGGACCTGAATTATTGAATGAAAGGTTATTGAATGCTATTTTCACCATCTCTTTGCATTTTAGGACAAAGGGGAACTGTTTATATCACCCAACATGAACACTTTACTACAGGCATTTAATTTAGCCAGCAAAATTATCAGGATAGCCTTCTGCAGTTGTCAGCAGAGACAGTCTCTTCCTGAATGCAGTTGAGAGCCTGTTTGCTTTTTGCTTTGAACTGCATTTTTCATTGACTGCTAGGGGAGGTTTGCCACATAATTTATTTGCCAAAGTAGATTTCTAACTGACCCTCTCCTAAGTATCCACGCTGTTGTGTTTTTACTGTACAATGAAAGACTGTATTGGATTTGGCCCTTATAGGCACAGGTGAGATTGCTTGCTTACTGGCTTGCCTTGAAGTGTCAGTTCCTTTTAAGTGAGGCGGATCTGGGCATAGAAACCATCTGTCAGACTAGGAAACAGGAGTAACTTGTAAAAGAATATGTCTTGGAAGTCCAGCATGGAATATAATATACCCAGGCTTTAGGTACCTTCACATTAGGTAGGTGCTGAGTTAGGGATTTCAAGACTGTAGCTTTGGATTTTGTATTTCTAGCCCGAGGCTGCTTAGGCTGATTTTGTGTGCTCTGGTGTTTCATGTTTGCAATATAAATTTTCATGCTAGGATGTCTGGACCCATGATATCTGGAACCAGTAAGTATCCTTTTATTCCCTTACCATTGTTTCATGACAGCTGTTACAGATGTACCTTATTGTGGGCTAGATCCTTCAGCTCCTAATCACTTCTTGGGAAATTAAGAGATGAAGTTGTTGAATTCTTTGTAGTGTGCTCTGCTGTTTGTTTTAAGTTATTTTATCTTCTGCATGTGAAGCAAGCCAGGCATTCCAAACAATGATGAGAGGGGGAAAGAAAAAGACGTTGATTTGAGCCTTGCTAAGAAACTCAGATAGATGAGTGTGTCAAATAGAAAAAGACAAAATTAATAGGGAAAGACATTGGATTTTCAAGGTTCTAAGAGGGCATTAAATCAGTAGAAGTGAAAAATAATAAAATTATAAGAAGTGCTTGAGTGTCTTTAAAATATTAATTGGGTGCTAAAAGCGAATGGCACATTCACAATGCTTCCTCTCAATAGCAGCAACCTGAAATGACCACCTTCTGTCTGCAAGCCTTTAGAGTGCTCCTTTGCAGTTCCTTTCCTTTGATACACTTTGACAGAAGAATCAACGCCTGTGGCTGCTCGCAGCGTGGCTGGGTAGCTATAGACTGCTCATCAGTCTGTGATCTGTTTTTTAAGAAATGGCATTTGTTCCTCTGAATGGCATCCTGCTGGTACTGGCTTAAACCTCTTGGCTGGCTGCTGGTTATTCTGTAAGTCTAGAGCTCTCCCGGTGGTTTGGTGGACACTCAGGTTGGTAACAACTGTGCTTTTTACTCCCTTTTTGTTCCCCCACAGCTCTTGGGGTCATACCTGCTGAATGGAGCAATGGAGGCTGGTTGTAATGACACTCAGCAGGTTATACCCACATGGCATTGAATTAGTATTTGAAAAAAAGGTCAAGAGATTGGGTTCCCATGCTTCACAGCACTGTATGCTAATGGGACAGATAACTGGCTGCACCCCTCTGCTGGCTCCCTCGGGCTAAATGCTCCATCACACACATTCTGCTCAGAGGTACAGAGTGGTTACAGACCCACCTGGAGAAGGAAAATAGCTGCTCCCTTCCGAGATGATATTCTGGGTGTACAAGGTACAGGATAAATTGTGCTCAAAATGAAGCTGCAAAACCCAAGGGCAAAGAAAGTTTTTTCCCTGCCCTTCCACACTTGTTTGGGACTGCAGGATGAAGCATTTCAGATCCAGGAGTTAGAAAGCAGGAATTTTATTTGTTGAAGGTACAGTGTAATGTGAGAGGAGATTTTTAAATAATGCTTTGGGTTAAAACTGAAAATTTGGCTTAATACACTTAATATACTTTGTGTATTTTTAGTACAGAGGCAGCTGCAGCCAGGCTGAGGGGAAATGGTGCCTGGGGAGCAGAGGTAGTATGGGGGAGGCTGCAAGTGAAGCTGCTGAGAGGCCTGTTGGTGCCCTCAGGACCCTGCAGCAGTGTGGATGTGCACAGGGGCATCCATCCCTCTGTTTTTGCCCTTTTGGGTGGGAAAGGGAGTAGGTGGGAAGTACAGGAGAGGGCTGGACGTTTGATGGTGGGGAGCAATCAGAGGAAACAGCAGAGTGAGTTCCGAGTTCAAGAGATGTGCTTTAGTTTTTGGTGGCCCCTTGTGCTGTGATCCCTGCTTGCCTCTGCTCTTGAGCAGCAAGGAGCCTCACTCCCTGTTCATAAGTGCATAAATATTTTCTGATGGCAAATATCAGCATTAGCATAAGTGTCTGGGCTTGCTCTGTTTCGCACCAGCTGGCCCTATCACAGATTAGCCAGAAATAAACTGCAGGTCCTTTCTGCCCTTCTTGTAAGAGCATAAAATTATTTATCTATATAGAACAACAACAACAATTAGCTTGGGGCTGCTGTCTAAGACTTACTAAAGTAACTTATAAACGTCTTCATTTTCCTGCCTCCCCCCCTCACCTTGCCTGCCCCTGCTAAAACTTCGTGATTCTCTCTCCACTTAGCACAACAAGTAACAAAATTTTTCACTAATAATGTATTGAATAAAAAAATGTGTTTGACACTGGATTTGTATTTTCCATAGAGGAGTGTGCCTACAAGTTGAGGATTAGTCATTTAAGCTTTCTGAATGCAATTTAAATTGCAAATGTAAACTATCAGAAGGAAACACCTGTAAGTATTAAATCAGGCAACTACTGATTTTCAACCAAATCAATAATTTGTAGCAGGACAATGAATTTGTACCATCCAATCAAAACAAAAAAGGACTATCTTATTATCATAAAAGCAATAAAAAGACTTGCACAGCATTCTTTAACTAATTTGTCTTTCATTCTGCACCATAAAGATAACAAAGTGTGGTGTTCTCTTAGAATATATTGTTTTACTCTGTATGTTTTTCATCACTATAGTCTGGAGTATATTGTTTTTTAATTTGCTGATAGAAACCATCAATTAGAATTAGCTTGAGTGCTGTGGGAGGATAACGACAATAGATATGAAGGGAACAGAATAGTATCTAGCATAAATTAATGATGCTTTTATTGTGCATCTCATTAGCTTGGTGCAGGGTTTATTCTAGGAGTAAATAACTTATAGTTGTATCAAAAGCTGGGGGAGTAGGAGGATTTGGTTAGGGAACCGTCTAATTATAGTCACTCATCTTGGAATGAACAACTCTACCTCTTTGATACAAATCTGATGAAAAGAAAAACTTTTTTCCAAATGTCAAGATTTTATGTACAGTTACAGCCTGTGAAAAAGTATTTCAACACCCATGTTTTTTACTGAGTTTAAGGCTTGCAAAACTTTCTGTAGAAAAAAATACCGAAAGAAAATATCAGGCAAAGAGGAACTGCCTTATACCTTCTATAGCTTTTAAAAATGCTTTCCATTTTGGAATTCTGTAAGCCTGTATATCTTGCAAAAAAAAAAATCCTCCCACAAGGATGGGTGTACACAACTAAATTTATTTTCATGTACAAATGTGTTTAAGGTATTATAAAAATATATAGATAAGTGTACTGGAATATTCTATGTGTTCATATTTTAAATGGCCTTTGTTGTTAAGATTTTTGAAATGTGAATTTTCTTTAAATGCAGGAATCCAGAAAAGAACAACAGAATTGATTCTGGGATTTTTAATTTTTTTTTTTTTTTCCCGCAGAAATGGCCTTATCTTCAAAGAAAAAGGTAATAACTAGCTCCAATGTGTTCTCCGTGAATCACTAATACTCTGCCATTCTGAATTCACTAACATATAGTGATGTTTGTTAATCTCATGAAACAGGCAGAATTTTTGAAGGTTTACCATCCAGTTGCAAAAATTAAAAAGAAAATATTTTAAGTTGTATAATTAAGTCAGACAGAATGAATCAAAACAGTCAAGTCAACATCGAGCCCTTCCTGCCATCCGCTGTACAGTAGGTATGCAATTTCTAATTAATGTTTAAAATGCAGTTCACTTGTACTTGATATTTAATTTATAGCTATAAGCAAAGTATGTAATCTAATGGTTACATGAATGATTTCTCCATGAAAGAATCTGCCTCCTTGAAATTGTGGGAAAAGAGGAAATACAAACACAAAGGTTGCTTTGTTCTCTTTTATAATAAAAATAAATATTTCAGTTTCTTATTTGTTTCACCTTTAACTAAATTAAAATTTTATGTGAGACAAGTGTGGCAGAGTAATTGGGGCAGTAGTATTCTCTAAGTTGAAAACTGCAAAACATGAAGTCTGAAATATGTGAGAATTCCATGCAGGCTGACATTTTCTGAGCATTGCCTTTGAAATACGACCGTTATACCAGAGCTCTTGACTCAATGATGAAGAAAATCATCTCCTCACGGTTGAGAGTCATTTAATCAGGACTGTAAAATTTGGGTCTGACTTACACAAAAATAGTCTGCACTTTGTAAAGCCAGCTAACAAATTTGTTAACTAGAAATAGATTAATTTACTTATTCATTTGAGTGTTGAACTGGAATTAATATTAACAATTAAAAAAAAATCCTCTAGGCCTATCTGAATATATACACAGTGTAATTATTTTAAGAAAATCAACAGAACAAAGACAATTAAGCAATGTATGGTATATTTATCTCTCTTGTGGGGAGGAAAATACCTCTGAAATACCTCATCTGGTCATTTAGTAGGAACAAAATACACATTTGTATCACTTAAATTAAATCTGAGCATGTAGCAATTCCCCCTCTTATCAGGAGATATATTCAGCAACATTGACTCTGTGATTGGAGTAGAAAGGATCTTGAAGCACTGTATGAATTTTTATTATGTCTTGAAGTACTTCTGAGCTCATAGTTTTATATTACAAGCTAAGTCCTGTATGTATCTTAATGAAGAGTTTTGTTCTTGGTGGTTGAAAGGGGTATGCTTATTTTGTGCATTTTGTGCTGAGTATGCCCTGATACTCGTTTAACAATATGTCTGATATTAAGGAAAAGAAAAAGAAGAAGTTAAAAAAAAGATAAAAGAGCTGCAAGCATTTTTTTTTTTCTTTATTCCTGTTGTGCCTTCTCTGAATGTCTTGTCGGTCTCACCACTTTAGAGAGTCTGCTTGATCTAGGAATCAGTCGTATAGCCAGCCCTTTAGAAAGAATATTAAGTATGGGCTTTGTTCTTAATGACCCATATATAGTGTCCTCTGTAAATTGTAGGATATAGCCTTTGGAAGGAACTGTAAAAATGTAGTAACAAAAATGTTAGCAATGTGATCGAACCTTGCAACTTTTTTTAGGTCTTTTTTTTCCAGGATGTCTAATTAGGGGAGAAAAAAACCCAACCTGTAAATGTCGAGTTTTAAACTTTTAAAAACTGTGAAATATGAAAGGAAGTCTATTTTGATAACGGGCTGTGTAGAAGAAAGGGAATAAATAATGAGAGCTGCGCTTAAAGTGGCAGACTTGGATTCAGTGCCTTTCAAGGAGTGACAGGCAGCACTGACTTCTTATTTATTGACAGAGGAGGCTGGTGACCATTAGTGATGCCTTTTCACAAGCTGTAGCAACCTTGTTTTAATCATTAATAAATCACTGCTAAATGTGTGCCAATCCAAGATGATAGCTTTAATTTTCAGCCTGGACACATCATGCTAATTTGAGCAAATGGCTACATGTTGAAAGAAAGTGATGGGGGGGGGGGAGCAGCAAAAATGTTAGGAAACCAATCATCCTCTTTAGTGAATAGTTACAATTGTCTGCAGACGCTCAGATACTTGACCACTGTACTCTGAAGGCAGTGGAAAAATACCAATCCCATACAAGCAGTTTCCTGTTAGAGAACAGTGATAAAATTTGTTCCTTCCTGAGACCTGAGTAATGTCACACTCTCATCCAGGCACCAGTACATGTTTCTGAGTGCCACCTGCTGGCTTTTTGCCTCTTTGCCATTCACTGATACACAGACATTTTTCTGAAGGCGTTTGTGCTGTGGTGTCAGGTGCCAGTTCCTGAATACAGCCTTAGAGAATACAATTCTCTTGTGCCTGTCAGCTGTCTTACTGAGATGCAGACCAAAAGACAACAACTATGTATACATTCCGAGGCTGTCCTGGTTTCTACATTTCACTGAATAAAACTCCAGATATTGCTACCCATCTTTACTCTTCTAGTTGAGAGAAAGATGTGGTGAGAGAAACAAAAAACACCCCACAAAATGAAAAAGGCTCATGAAAATCAGACAGTGGAGTTCATTATTCTGATAGGAACAGTTTATATTGCATGCTCCCTGCACTGATGTGTGAGAGAGCTCGCGGTGAACTATCTGGCTGCTCAGGGTCCATGTGTCACTAAGTAAAAAAAAGCAGTAGACGTGCTCGTGTTATTGCTTCTCTAAAGGACTTTGCTTTCAGGATCCCATCCACCATTTATGTCTGGCATGTGTGCTCAGTTTGATAGAGAACAGGCACATCATACAAATGCATTTTGTGGAAAGCTAGGGCTGTGATAACTATTTGGCCATAACTGGAGTCGTAACAACACAATTGGGATGTTGATAAAACAAAAGACAGTTTATCCTTTGTAACAGTCTGTTCTGAATAGACACTGTCTTCCACTCTGGATGGGAAGTGGCATGATGAAAAGTACTTGTTTATTCTCCTGATTCCCGTAGAGAGCAGGCAGGAAAAAAGTGACTGGTAGCTCAGATCCATGTAACTCCCACTGGATTTCTATTTACAAACTGCCAGAAGACAAGCTGTCTTTCCCAGTGGCATTCTCTGAGGAGGCCTCTGTGTTGTCTGTGACATTCATTACACACGTGCCTGCACAGCACCTGTCAGTCACTCTCACCCAGAGAGACACCCATCACTTCCCAAGGCATTTGATGAGAGATAAAAAATACAAAATGTTGGAATTGAGTGATCCATGGGTAACTAAGCAAGCACTGTTAATATAGACAAGCATATACTAAGACCTAGACTACTTATTCTGTGATTTTTAGTATTTTGTATTTTTGCAATCCCTGTTCAGATGTCTGTTTTTAAAGAATTTGAGATATATTCCTTTGTTTTTAAGCACTGAAGATTTAAAGTGTGCTGTGTTTTTGTTGTGTTGTGTTTGTTTTCTTTTTTTGTTTTCTCTTTTCTTTTCTTTTTTTTTTTTTTCTGTTTTGGTAACTAGAAGCTTTGGGTTTTTGACATTGCACTTGGAGGGTCTTCCCAAAGAGAATGCATGGCCTGTGGGAGTCCCAAGGTATCCCATCTGAGTTCTTCCTGAGTCCTTTGCTGGTTTTGACAAAAGTTTTATCAAACTAGGAACGTCTTGAATGAAATGGCAGTGAAATGGGTCAGTTCATTGGCATTTTTTAATGGAAATTTTCCAACAGTTAAAAACTATCCTGGCTTACAGGGGAAGAGAAAGCAGCTGTAATATATAATGAAACAAATGAAAGGAAAAAAAAAAGGAAGTTGATAGCAATGAATAAATGAATATAAATGAGAAGTTAGGAATTTAAGACATTTGTAAAGGAAGCAGAAAGAAACAAGGAGAAAACCAAGGCCATTTGAATTAAGGACTTCAAGAAGTTTTCTAAAGAGGGAAAAAATCTTAATTATGATAATACATTGTTACTGTGTGGAAAAGGCAGAAATGTGTGTAATAATGCAGGAAAAACAGAGGTACTCAATAAATGGTTTTGTTTCATATTTATCCAACTACATTTCTGAATTCTGTGCTAACCTGTCCACCTTTTTTAGCTAAGATAACCAGTTTCCCAGCTAAAGGATATTCAGTGATCTCATCTGGGTGGATTTAGGAGGCACAGAAGAGAATGTTACCAGGGAAATTATTGATTAAGCAGAAGTAGGTAGGGGCTAGCAACAGCAGCGTTGCAAGATGATAAATAACTTCAGATGAGTAAAAAAAAAATTACTTGGATAAAGATTTGGATTTGCAGGGTTTCATTTTGAACAGGGATTTGATGCCAGGTTTTTCATTTGTGCCTACAGACTTTTTTCCTTAAGCTGCCAACTGCTGCTGTCCCTTCAAATCTCTGGGGTTCCCCTTAGTAGTCCTCACCATGGAAAGCAAACTGCTTTTCTGGGTTGTCCAAGACTGATATTCTCCCCTTGCAGCCCTTTTTATTCCCTGAGCATGAGTCCCTCTATTTCTCTCTTATTGTCTCACTTGCTGCCTTTGCCAAGTGGGGCTTACTACAGGTTAATGTGTAAAAGTTAGTGGTCATCTAGAATGCTTCTCCTGGTTGTCTGTGAAAAAGGAACAGGGTGATAGCTGTATGATGATGCTGAAGCTGAATTACCTTGTTTCAACAGTTAATGAGGACGAAAATGGGCACAGGCTGCTAACCTTGAACCTTTTAAAATCAGCATTTCTTTATAGTATATGTCCAAATAAATGTTAAAGAAAACTATCTGAAGAGCTCAGTGGACCATTGCCATTGCTTTCCAATAAAACTGGAAAATTCCAGAAGATGAGAAGAAATCTAGTGTTGAGCCAATATTTTGAAAGGGTGACAGAGGTTACAGTGGTAATTATAGGCCTGTCACACTGACATCCATCTTAGGCAAAATAATGGCATGGCTGATAGAGGACTCAATTATTAAGAATGAAATAAGAGTAATAATAATTGTTAGACTTGTGGAATACAGATATTATAAAGCTGATATGACACCTTTTTGATGAGATTACAGTGTGGGTTGATAGATATAAGAGAGCTGTTGATGTGGGGAGGGTTTTTTATGACAATGGGGGAGTTGGGAGGGCAAATAATTTTGATTAAGCAGCTAGAACAATACAAAGTCATCCCAGTACATGCTGCCGGAATGAAGAGTGGCTGAATGAACAGTGAGTTCATAAAACAGGCACGGGTCTTGTGGTCATAATTAGGGATGGCCACTCAGTGTTTAAGGACTTGTCAATGGCCTGAAATAAACAACATCATTAGTGACACAATGTGCAGATGTTGCAAAGACTGAGAGATCTGAACATAAAGAGCTTAGGTCACTGATACTCAGAGAAACACAGATTTGTTAGTGAACAGGATGTGAGAAACCCTCGTTTGGATAGGAAACAAAGCAAAGGGGGAATGCTTATAATACAACTGACTTCCCAAAGTATGAAGGTGAAAGGGTTGTCTTCTAATATACGGTGGACAGTATGACTTCTATAGTCCTTACAGCCTTAAACAGGAACACTGAGTTGGGGTGGAACATCTACCTTTATCTCAGTAGGTGTTTGTAGGCTCCATTAGTTTTGGAATACTGATTCTAGGTGACCACAGCAGTTTCTTTTCCACTTACACTCTGGTATTAGAATTAAACATGGATATTCTTGTTTCTGTTCTTTTAGTGCCAAAAGTCAAGTTTTGTGTGTTCAGTTGTGACGTTCAGTTGGTAGTTGGAACAAGTCTCATGTGATGCACTTACCCTGACTAATTTTACATGAGCAGTTGTTGTCTCCCTAAACTAGCTTCAGTTTGCACAGTGAAGAGTTTGGGTGGTTTGGGGTTTTTTTTAGCTTATTTCACCTTCCTTGTGTGAGGCAAGGTCAGAATGCTCTTTCTTTTCCAGATTCTCAGAAGTACTTTAAGGATATTTTGCAGTCATCTAACGGATGTAGGTCTACAGTCCCACCAAACTTTGTAGTAATTCTGTCAAGTAGCATCAAGTTCCTCCTGGTAATTGACAAATACTACCTTGTAAAATTGTGAATGGTCTCTGTTCAACAGTATTGCAAACAGAAATATTTCCCTGATGCTGTAGTATCAGTCTTTAAGGAATTTGCATTGCAGACGGCCTTCAAAGACATTTTTCTTTGTAATAATAATGCTTGTTCTAGATTATGTGGAATTTGCATTCTAAGAATGCAGGGGGTGTAAATGGGAGCTTCTGGAGGTTAAACCCCCCAGTGAGTACATCAAACAACTTTGAAGAACTGTCATTTGTAAATATTTTGTCTGCACTATTGGTGGCCTTTTTGATCAGTTAAATGCTTTTGTTGTTGGGTACTACCCCACAGCAAAACTGCATTCCTTCTCAGTGGAGTTGAATTCAGTTCCTTATTTTAATCAGCTAAGATAAGAAGATATAAAATTGACAAAACTAGTGGTATCTTACTGGACCTTTATTATTCATCTATATCCTCAAATATTTAATGAATATAGCAGATGTCTGTATTATATTTGTTCTGTCAAGGGCTGTAAGGGAAATAGTCAAACATTACAAATTGCAATTTGTATCTGACTGTTTCTGTGTTTTCTCTTTTTATCAGTATTTTTGTTCATTCCACACTTATCTATGAACATCTAAAAATGTCTGTGTAATGAAGAGTTGTTTATTTCATCTTGTTGTTTATTGTTTGGCAGTTCAATTTAGAGGTACTACACTGTAGATTGGCACATCTCTCTTTTCTCTTCTACTCATTAGCAGGGAGTCTTTAATCTCTTCTTTCTCTGCTTTTCTTAATAATCACAATATCTCAGTTTCCCAGTGGGACTCAGCCTAAGATTGAGTGGAAAATTAGACTCGCATCAGGCAGGCTGAGCTTATAATAATGCTGAAGAAGTAATATAACATGAAAAAATGACACATTTCTGCTCTACATATGGTTTTAATTATTGTAGCTTTTGGAGTCTAATTCAAAAAATACACTAATGAATTGAACTGAGGTTGAAAAAAAATCTGCTTTATCTTTTAAAATAGAAGTATTCCAGTTCAAACATGCTTTAAATAATCTACTGGTTTTAAAAGTCTAATAGAAACTGTTTATTGAATAATAGACCATGAGACTCCTTATCAATGTGGATTTTAAAATTACTTATGTATATTTGTATTTGTATTTAGACCATATTTGCAAAATAGGGAAGTGATTCTGAGTAAGTTGTTTGGTCACCAAACTGATCAACAAAGAAATCTTAGTGTAGCCATTGAGGAAATATTTTTTTTTTTTTTTTCCTTGCAACTTTTATTGTTGTGGATTTATTGGGTTGGGGAATACAAGTAAATATCTAAGATCCCATATTAAATATTTTCCCTGAGGTGCAATCAAATGCATCATCATACATTTGTATGACTATTTAGTTTCTAGAATATCATCTTGCTTTGCAACTAGATTTAATATAACTTTGGAATTAAAACATATCTTTAACCTAATGTCAATTTTATTTAGTCATGTTGTATGATTGAAGTATTTGCACAGCTTTGTCTTTTGAGTATAATCAAAATATGAAAGAAAATAATATTTAAGCCAATTATGATGAAGATTAAACAACACTGGGATACTTTCTGTAAAACTGTTTTATATATATCTGTAAAATAATACATACTACACATTCCGTAAGGTTTTTTTGTTGTTGTTGGTTTTTTTTCTACAATAGTCTTTGGCAGTAAGCTGTCAAATGCTAGATGATTAATAATACTTTACAGACAGTTCAGTGAGTATGAGCTAGAACGGTGAGTGACGAGACACTTAAAGAGTGTTGGTCCTCAGCTTCCAGCTGAAAAGGCCCTGAAGTTCACACTAAGGAGATCTGGGGCTCAGTGCATTTCAGGAGGTGTGGTCTTGCTGTGCATTTAGTACAAAGTTGATCTGTACACCCCCATTAAAACAGCAGGTCTAGAGACAGATACACAGTCAACTGGCCAGTGCTGAGGATCAGTCAGGTTCCAAGTTACTTAAGGTTAGTTAAAAATGTCCTTTTTCTTCATCAGGATTTGGTTCAGGTCCAGTGATGTTAACACAGTTAGAAAATCTTTGTACCCTACAAGCAACCTAAAGCATGCTCTTGAGCAGTTAGTTAGTTTTCTTCTTACTGATTGAGGATTTTGCCAAAATATGATTGTGCCTTGCATACATGGATCCTTTGAGCTCGTTTTCGTCCTCAGAACCTCTACGTGCCAGACAAAGAGGTTTTTTATACATTTTAGGGAGGCACAGAGTGTTTAAAGGGTGACTTAACAAAGACATTTAGAGTGTACTTTTATTTAAGTATGCTTTGTTTGGTTATCTCCAAAGATTTCTTGGGTGAGTTTTCACATATGTATGTCTTGGTGGCCTTGTGTCACAGTGATCTACCTTTAGGCACAGGAGAGAAATTTGCAGAAAACCCCAAGATGAGCTTGGCCGTACCTGCATCCTAGGTCAGGCCCCTTAACCACCACGTCATCATTCCCACTGTTGCTAACCTTCATACCAGATATGTGATTTTTTTTTTTTTTTTAATGTGCTGGCTGCCTCAGTTGAATGCATAAACAAGACATGTTTAGACTTAAATCCATTTTTGAGATCAGAAATAAAACAGTGGATTGTGTTTGAATATACCCTTTCACTTCTTGATTACTTTGTAATCAAGAATAAATGTCCTAACAGAATGAGATCCATACTTAGGACATGCAGTGTTTAAAACTCACAAGAATAGCTGGTTTGAAAATACAATAGTTTAACACTGAAAAGTGTGCTGTCCTAGATCTCTGCTGTTACCGTATTGCCATATTAATTATTGGAAAAATGACAGGACTGGGTGATCTCTGATCTTTGAAACGAATAATTCTGAGTAATACTCGTGTTACTCTAACCAAAGTCTGGCCTCATTAAGAATAACAGTGAAATACTTCTGGTTTCCTCTGCTAGAAAGGTGCTACACGATCACTGCCATTACTTGTTGGTGAACTTTTGAACAGTCCTGATTTTTCTTCTTTTTTCAAGGGCAGGGATGAAAGCTGTCAGATTGCCTGTCTGCTAATCCCTCCCCAGTATCTTTTGAACCAGCTGTTCAGCTCATCTAAATTTGAAGGGAGTTGCAAGTTTTATGAAAACCCAAAGCTGGGTAGAAGCAAGAAGACTAGATGTTTCCTTTCTCTGTGCTCCAAGGGAAAGGCAGGAACAACTCTATGCTCTGTTTGATCAGGCAGCAGGTCAGTCAGCATGTAAATAACTTTCTAGTGACTATGTGTGCTGCTATCTATTGGTCAGTGGAAAAGTTGCAGGAATGCTTAGAAAGATAGGGTGGAGCACAGTGGGTTAAGGAAAGAGATGAGACCTTATGGCAGTATAGATACAAGGTGAGCTCAGCTCTCTGCAAATGCCAATTATCATAGTATTGTAACAATAAAATTATTTGAATGATAATGACACACTTCTTGATAATACAAATGAGAAATACCATTCTGTGAACAGGTCTTGGTGTGTGAAGGAGGAATTCAGTTCAAAGGTTTGTCATTTTAGACCGTAGAAACAAAAATTAGTGAAGTTAGCTTCAAGAGAGATTATTTTGAGATTACTGGTGGGTTTGGGGGATGGGGCTGTGAGAAAGTGTATGCTGGTACAGTAACGTGCTCTGAACGTCAGGCTGCTGCATAATTCACATCACTCTTAACTCTCTCGATAATGGAGCTCTTCACATCTTTCTGCTGCAGGGTTTGTGATACTTTGCTATAAAGCACTTTTTAATCTTCTTGGGAGTCTGGTTCCTGAGCAAACGCCAGGAGCATACTGAACTTGGACTTGTTGTATTTGTCAACTGATCTGACTTCTGTATCTGTGAAAACTGGGTATGCATTTCCATGCTTCCCTTGCAATGCCAAAAAAGTTGTACAGGTTTATTCCAAATTTAAATTACTAACATCTTCAGTGAAAAGCCCTTTATGTCATGTCCATAGTAGAAAAAGCTTTTTTGGTGTATCATCATTTTGCTATTAAACCTGTTTAAAATATGTATCTTGCAGTTAGCTGAGATTTGAAATCTCTGGATTGTTGCATCTTGGAAATGCAAGGAGAAGTAAGAGACTGAAATAAAAACATAGTGGCATGAATAGCCATTGTAATACACAAAATAGCACATTGTAATACAGGCAGAATTTCTTCAGGTTACACATAGATATTGTTCTAGTGCAACCTTGTGTGGGAGGGGATGTAAATTTTCTCATCTCTAAAACTGACAATTTCAGTATAATATTTTAGTATTTGAAATTTTATGTTTTTCATTCTGTTGTAAATGGGGAAATGGTGAGGATTACTGTGGTAAAGTGTATCCGTCTATGAGAAATGTCAAACTTTTATTGGTGACTACAGTTGATGCAGCAGGAAGAAAGTTTGCAATTCATACATATAGAGGTGAACAAAGAACTCCATCAGATTGGAAGGGAACTGGGGCAGATTAATTAGGTCCCCGAGCAGCTACTCAGGGACTCGTGAGCTCTCCAGTGTGCTTACACTCTTGTACTGCCTTCGGAGTCTGGAGTTTGCAGATGCACTAAACAGTGGCCCAGCTCTGCTCCCATTACTCTACGTGATAAAACTTTCAGCTGAAGTACAGTTAGGCCAATGCTGAGCGTATGTGCAAATCCACACAGAGTGTTCATTGGTGGTTAATCTGGAATGTGGATAACAAAAAAATATTTACTGCTAAGGGTATAAAACATATTCCTCAAGACATTTCTAGCTGTTCTCCATCAGCTCAGCATAGAAATATACTTATTTTAATACAACAATCTTGTCTAGTACTTTAAATTCAACACAGTAAAATATGATATATATTGTTCTGTCTGCATTTGCTGGTGAAAGTGCATGCACATCATAGATAAAAATTAAAATATTAATTATTTTTAAATACATGCCATTTGTGCCTGGGGACAGAAAGACAGAAAAATGCTGGTCATGTAGCTTAAAGCACTAATAGAAAGGCACTCCAGTAGCACACTGACAGGAAAGGTATAAAAGCCTGATTAGAATATTTATAACTGGAAGCTTGTAAGTAACCTGGACAAAGGAACATGTCTTTAGACTTTTGTAATGTATTGTGTACATTTGTAGAGCTGTATAAATTATTATTACTTAGAATATATTCCTTAAAATATGATTATACTTGTTAATTTATAGTATATGGCATAGCTAGGGATTGATTTGCTATAGTCTTTGTTCTTTTTTTTTTTTTTTCTTCCTTTTTTTTCCCCCACTGGCTGCATGCATAACTGACTCCATGGATATCTATTATTAAAGATGTAAGAAAGGAACATTTTAGTTTTCTTACAAAACCACAGCTGCCTTAGTAGAAATATATCCTTATATTTATTCTCAGAATTTAACCTAGGGTTAGAAGAATGTTTATTCCTATGCATTATTTTATGGTGTTGCATAGAGTAATGTGAT
Source organism: Ceryle rudis (assembly GCA_033439905.1). NCBI lineage: Eukaryota > Metazoa > Chordata > Aves > Coraciiformes > Cerylidae > Ceryle > Ceryle rudis. Next base: position 208,905 of record JAAGNO010019768.1, read on the forward strand.
GATAATGATGGCATACCTGGAAAGGTAACAGCAGTCTTTCAATAAATTGCTTTTATGGCAAGACATTGTAATTTGATTTTAAGCAAATATGCCTGGTACAGTTCGTTCTGGTTATATTAGAGACAATTCCACTGATTTGAGGTCTGGGGATTTCATGATCAAAGTCTGTCCTTTTAAATGGACAAAGTAAAATGGGACTGTTTCCAAATTATTCTGATTTTGTATTACTTTTAGTGCAAATCCTAAAACTGTCCACATATTCAAGAGCACTGATGGCAGGAAAGTTGCCAGAAATGCAGTAGTAGCTAGGCTTTCTTTGTGGAGATTGTTATTTTTTAAGTATTTAGAGTGGTGCCTCGCATCTTGTGACATTACAGGAGAGCGATTCTCCTTTGTGTTGAGAAGCAGTCAGCTAGGGAACAATTCAGTAAGGAAAATTATAGATAACTACGTCTCTGTGGATCAGAATCCAGAATCTTGGGCACCAGAAGAACATCATGCTTCTATTAATTAGTAGGTAGGTGTAACATACTGTTCCCAGTTGTTGGGGGTCTGAACACTAATAGAAAGTGTAATCACATGCATTAAGCAGCCTATTACACAATGCTGCATTCTGGGATAAAATTGTCTGGACCACTTGAGGTCCATCACTGTTCTGATCAGACCACAATATGTTAAAATAGTGTCATTTACATGTTAATTTCCATGCTGTGTTCTGCAGAATCCTACAGGTGTGATTCTCTGTAAGAGTGAATAGCTTCTGGTTCGTAATCCCATTTTAGCAATGTTGGTTCACACCAGTAAATGCCTCATCGTGACTCGTGGTATTTAAAGCTGTCAGTAGGCCTACTAGAAACAGTAAGGGTGTTTATTTTCTATTTGTAGCCTTGAAGGAATCCATCCTTGTTATCTGAATGGGTATGGGAACTCTGCAGTTTTCTTAATCAGTAAAGTTTATTTGGGGATCTGATTAGAGGTATTTAAGAGATTACTAACAGGTAATAGTTTCTTGAGCAAGGGATAGATCACAATATGTGTAAATAAGGTTGGCATTTTGCCCTTTTGGAAGAAGACCATAACATTAATAAGATTAAAAATCTAGTAAACATTACAAGTAGGGATGGAGTCAGTACAGACAAGACAATATGTGACACCTTTAGGCTTTGTCCACATACAAAGACTGCACCCATTTGATTGAACTCACATTTAAATAAATCAATTTAGTTACAATCCCAAAGCCCTCATATAGCTACTCCTAAATTGTTTTACAAAAGGCTTATATTGATTTACCTCAAGTAGATTTCTTACTGACTTAAGCTAAATCACAAGAAATTTGTTGCAGACCAGTTTAAAAGTGTTCACACAGGTTTGTACTATTTAATTAAAAGGAGCTGCAAAGCAATTTTAGTGAGAACAATGCAATTTTTGTGTTTAGATATGCTGAAAGTAACTGCATGTGCATTTACTTTCTTTTGGCTTTTAACATGAAATACTTATTTTCATCATTGCAATTTGAAAATGTTTGTTATCTTACCCTCTGTACCTGAAAACTTTCTAACATCTAACATTTCTGCTGCTAATCTCTAAGTGTTTTGGTGTGTGCAAGTTATACAATGTATTATTTGAACTGTTAAAAAAATAAACAAACAAAAAACCCCAAAAAAACAACCTCCCAACAGCCTAAATGTTTCTTAGTGGTCAGACTAACACATCAGGATCAAAATGGAGCACAATCCTAAATCTTCATTAAATAAAATTTTGACTCTAAAATACACTAAGCATTTGTTAATCCACAAGAACAAATTTTCTTTCTTAGTCCTTTATTGTTCAAGGTTGTGGTTGTGTCTGCTCAACTTGTACTGTCTTCTGGACCATCCACAGGTGCTTCTGAACAGCTCCCAGCTTAGTTTTCCACCTTGGTAAGTAGTTCCTTGGAATCATTCCTGATGGGTGTAATTCAGTGCAGTGGGTCACTTCACGAAGTAAATGTCTGAGGCTGGCATGCAAGGCTGTGCTGTAGGCTGTCTCTCCCCTGGAAACTTCTTCTTTGTAGCAGTCTGATCTGGAGTTTACCCCTAGACATATGGGGAAGTTGTCACTGATGGGGATGTTCTTGCAGATACAAAGGTGAGGAAGTTGTATACCCTGATTCTTCAGACTTATAATCTTCAACAGCAGACAGTGAGGAAGAATTATCCCAATTTTCTTCTGAGTTTTGCTCTAGAGTGCACACAGGGTAACTAGAACCCAGCTTTCCTGACAAGCAGTGAATGTTCTTCCTGCACTACTGTATAGCCAGTGCTATATTCTTCTTCTTCCTCCTACTGTTGGAGTTGGTTATTATAAACAAATATTCAGTGGACAATGGACAGACACTATTTCTCAAATTTATGGTTAGGATTATCTCCTGGGGATGGATGGCTTTGAACTATACCTGGGCAGAATGTTTCTTTCTCCTGAATCTTTCTGATTTTGCCTTTTGTTTTGAGCACTAATTCCACTGTGGACCTGAGGAGTCCTTTTGGAGAAAATACTTGTTGAAGCAGCATGCTTCTATAAGCAGTTTTGGTTGATTAAAAAAAAAAAAAAAAAAGCATCTAATTTTGCATGATTAAGTTTATCTGCTTTTGAATTAACTGGGGTATAAAAAAATGGAAGATATTCTGCAGAGTTTTTTAATTAGGATTTTGGTAGTACTCGGTGTCAGCTTCTGGTAGATCCTTCTGAATTCTGAAATTCAAAGGTAGTGTATTATGGAGAGACTATCATTTTGAGCCATTTCTAGCTTCTCAAAGGACAGAACTCAGAATGGGCAAATCTGCAGAAGTTCAGTCATGTTTTTAGAACTTCGTTTTGTAAAGCATGTTCTTGTAATGAAGAAAAAGACATTAAAACTGTGATTATAAAATTCAGGCCCTTGGCAAATGTAATGATGATACGCTTTTTTTATTATACATAGATACAAGAAGCTATATTAAAAAAATGCATGAGGCATACAGTTCATACAAAAATTAAAGAAGTGAGTACAAATCATTATTCTAGGATGTTAAGGTAGCACATGAAATAGTAGGTAGCAAAAGGAGCGGGAGCAATGATCAATTCACTTTGCTGCAGAAGCGAACAAAATAGCAAAGAGACAGTGGGGCCACTGAAAGGATGAAACTTTGACATAACAGAGGGCCAAGATGAATTCTTCACCCTAATGATTATGAACTGTGGAGGTGGTAATATTCCGGGAACAAAGAGAGATTTTGCTCACGTTTTTTCACTTTCGTTCTTAGCACATGAAACATTAAAAGTTTTTATCACTGTATGAGAGCAGATGATAATAAGGCAATTAGAACAATCAAAAGCTGACAAAGACTTAGGCTCAGAAGAATCATATATTAGGATTCAAAAATTATTAGCAATAGAAAAAGGAAGGTCCTCTGCCAAGAGGACTAATAGATGTGATCAGTAGTAGGAGATAGAAAGATATTTTTGTGGAGTAGCGGGAGCTTAAGGGAATGCACTAAATTTTCATGAAAGATATAGAAAATACTGGCAAAACTGAAGGATATTCAGACACAAAACATATAATTCCCTAAGAGGTCTGTTAGCAATGATTCATAACGAGGACGCTGTGACTGATAAATGTGTTTTGTTTGGACATTACTAAATTAGTAGATAAATGTGAAGCAGCTACATGACAGAATGTATTGAGATTTTAGGAAGACATTTGATACTTGGATGAATTTACAAAATCATGAAACATTCTATCAGCCAAACCTGTTGAAATAAAATGAAGAGTAGTGTGGGCTGAGCAAAGATCCAGTAATAAAGAACATCAGGAATACAAAATGCTAATGATTTGCTACATTCATGGAATTACCAGCAACCATGTTTACTGCTTTGTAAGAAAAATGATAGAGGATCAGAGGCAATAGCTCAGATTTTGAAAAAGCACCATTGCCTTAAAGGAGAATTAAAAATTACACATCATTTGTTTTCTGATTTGTCTATGTGCTAGTGATACATAACACTTGCCAACATTTCCTGCCTATCTTGTGGCATCTCATGAACCTCTTAGAAACTGTTGATCATGGTGAATGGGAGGAGCTGCAAAGGATTCTGCTGGAATCTCAAACAGTTAGGAGTAACAGTATAAACAAGCACAGCTAAACAGATATAAATTGAATCACCTCACTTATTCTATCTCTCTCTTTTTATATACTACTGCCTCAAGATGAATCATATGCTCATGGTGCAGTCTTATTACTTCATTAAAGTATTTCCAGTTTGTCAAAAACTGTACAGAATGGCATCACATCCAAAAAGTATTATCTTCTTGTTGGAGAGAAGTGAAGGTAACATTACTGTGATTCATTTTTAGTGCTGGGTAAGTACTTGGAGATGCATCGTGAATACATTTATTATTGTAGTGGAGTGAACCATGCTGTGCAAAGACCTTCTTGAAGAATAGTGTTACATGTAGGGTATAGTACAGTACATTATAGCTCTGCTGCTACACTTAGGACTCAGTTGACACTTCCATTATCCTCTCCTGATTTATTGCTAGTGTTCATATTACAGAAGCATCTAGAAGTCCCAACTGAAATCATGCCTGCATTGCTCTGCAGAGCTTTTACTCCAAGTGGGTAAGATGTGGAAAGAGGGAGGGAAAGCAAAAAGATGAAGTGACTTGCCCAAGACTGAGAACCAATTCACTTAGGAGGTGAGAGATGAGAAGGGTCTGGTCTGAAAGCTGAATAACCACATAAGTAGAGACCTGAACTTACAGGAGTTTGCTTTATCTCTCAGTGGGCTTGTTAGCTCAGCTCTCTGGTAATACAGTCTCACAGTTTTCAGCTGAGGACAATTCTGCCAGCAAACAGAATGAGTTTGCACCCACCTATTCTATTATTAATGGCCATATTTTCACTGATACAATCCAGTTTACAACCTGTATTTCCCATCCCAGTTCTCATTCCAACCCACTCATCACTGTATTACACACTCTGTTCTGACAGATTTTTATGTCAAGTATTGTTTCTAATTTATTGCAACTGGCTATTTGCCTGAAAAAAACCAGGTCTCTCTGTTTTAAAATATTTTATGTAGGTCAGGTGGTTATTTCCAAATAAATAACTATTGCTCACCTAGTCTATTTATAGTAATCATTGTTTACAAAGGGATTGGATTGCTATTGGAAAAAGTACTGAACGACACACTGCTCAGTAAAAGGATACGGTTCTGCAAATACAATTCCACAATTTTTCTTTGGTTTTTTAAAGAACATGTTAGCTAATGCGTTCTAGTTTCATTTTTGTGCTAATCAAAGGTGTATTTATAAGCATCTGTTTTAATCTATACGCCTGAAGAAGGCCTTTATCCTTATATGAATTATTAATGCATAAAAATGCTCTATAGTCTTTTCAGAGATGCAAGGGATAATCAGTCTTAGAGCTTGCAATGAATGTAAGTATTGATTTGCTAATATGAAGTAATTTGTGTGTTCTAAATACGGTGCATGCAATGTGTGCAAATTGATTCCAGTTAATCATTTTTGAGTCTTCTCCTATATCTTGGTAAGCGAAATCCCTGGCTTTCCCTACTTGGATTTCTCGGTGGCTTTCAAAGGTTTGATTTTTCCTTTAAATATGTGGGCCCCCATCCAGTATACCACTTGGTGGCCTGCTTGCATTTAATCATGTGAACATCCATAATGACTTTAACAGAAAAAAAACCTGCATGCTTAAATTCAAATATATGTTGATATATATTGCTGCAAAATGGTCTAAGCTTGCATCTTATTTGATTTTCATTTGTTAGTAATTATTGGACAAAAATATTGTCATCTTCTTGTTAGGTGATACTGGATTAGTTAAAAAAATAGAGCAAAATGGAATTAGATTAAATGCATCCATTATACAGCACACATTTGCTACACTATTAATGAAAGGTTTAACAGGATTAATTAGTCTGAACAACTCATAAAATTGTTGTTAAATAGTTTTGATGGGAATTGTATGTCTCATTAATTTTAAATTTATCAACCTGAAAATATAAGAGAAGTATAAGCATTTTCAAGGAATGTTAACACCTAATCCATGTCTGTAATTTCTCTAAAATATATTAAATATATTATTTAAGCCATTTTAAACAGAATGGTCACATCTGAAACCCATGTGGATAGTACGACATAAACAGACAAGCTTGTAGATGAAATAAATTCAGGCATTATTGAAAGAAACATTAGAAGTAATTATTAACTGCAGCACCCTGGTATCATGATCGCAATGCAAATTGACTTTGCAAATTACAGTTTTCCTATCTAAAGTGTCCACTAGAACTGAGTTTGAGTAATAGAGTACCTCTCTACTACCACTTTAAATCTATTCTTTTGTTTTCTATTGGCTTTAAAACAAATCTGTTATCTTTGGGCTGTCTGAATTTCAATAATATATTGAACAGCAAGTTACATACTGTTTTTTTTCTCTACTGATCAGATGAACCATAACCCCACAGAAAGATTTCAAAATACGCACAAACAGATCTAACATAAGGACTTATGCAGCTCCATGGCCGTATCATTACTCACGTCACTTTTTGGTTTTTTCAATGCATATTTGTGTGTAGATAAATGTGTTCATTTGAATGTTTATGGAAAGTGACTGAAATAAGTCACAAATGCATCATGATGCATCTATAACTGGATGTATATTTGCAAATGCTTTTGCTACTGCTTATTGGTGCTAGTGCGGTTCAATTTGTGATCCTACATTAAGAAATGGTTTCTATATACGCCTTTAATATTGCCCCAAGGAACATCAAAATAATAGAATGGGTTTTTTTTTGGTTTTTTTTTTTTTTTTCCTTCCCCCCCCGCCCCCCAACTGTCAGAAACCAATGAGACTATGATATTTTAGAGCATTCTGCAAAATTAACATGGAAATTGTATAAAAAGGAAAATAATTAATGGGCATCTATGTTCAGTGGAATCTTAGTCCTTCCTAATTGTAATGCCATTAAGTGATGATTCAGGGCAAATAAGTGTATGCAAGTGAATTAAGCATTAATAACACGACAGATTTTGAAAGGATGTTATTTAGTTAGCATGTGGAAAGGGACAAAAATTCATGTGTGTTTTTAATAATTGATTTTCATTACACAATAACTTCCATATTAAATGTGCATTAATTATGTTTGATGCAGAGCATTACGTTTTTTTTTTTCTCATATCACTATGTGCATACAGTATCGTGAGAAAAGTGTTTGTCCCTTCCAACAGAAGATTTAAGATCAGGGTGTGAAAACAATTTACTCTGTGTATAGTACAGTGGGACAAGGTATCAAATCCTGTTTGTCAGCTACTTCCCACTAAAAGCCTGTGTGCTTCTACCATATCCTTAACACAGTTGACTCTGGTTCTCTCTAATTCCTTGTCAAGTTCCCTATGGTCTGTAGACTTACATAGGTTAGACCAGCAAAGACCACGTTGTTGATGCAGATGCACATTAGAGCTACCTATGCACTGCTGTTTTTTTTTTCCTTGCACACTAAGACAAAGAGATCCCATTTCACCTTCTGCCATCTGACACAGCTCTGCCCATAAAACTCAAGTACTCTTTTAATGCTGTGCCAGAAAAGTAGCTAGTTTGGCAGAAAATACTGCATTGGTACTAGAAGAAGTGTTTGTTGATATACTGCTGTTGGCAGACCCTGTTGGTGTAAAGGAGGCCTCAGGCAGACTTCAGAGCTATAGTGCCCATTTCTATATATGAAACAGGAATGCCACATTAATAACAAATCTGTATGTAATATTAATAAAGATAACACTTCTTATAGGATTCAGATGTCCAGATTCTTACTGAACTTTTCAAACCTGCGGATTTGGGACAGTTTTTCTCAAGTACTTCTTAGTACTTCTTAAATCTATCTGACTTATCCTAGGATACTTCTGTTCCCATGATTTTGGAAGGTAAATAAATTCTTATATGTGAGGAAAGGAGGAAAAGAAAAAAAAAAAGTAAACTAGGAATTTGGTGAAATGTCACTGAACTTTCTTTCCTGATAGCTACTTCTGGTTTATGATTCCAATGAATTTTGGTTAAAAATGTGTTGATAACAATGGGAATGTCTTTAATATACCAATTCCTGTGTTTCAACATCCTTCACTATATGTCATTTTTGCAAAATGCTGCATTCTGGAGCTTCGTAAGATGGACGAATGGAGCTAATTAATGTCTTTTCTCTAACTGCGCTTAATCTAATGTTTTTAAAAATCTAAAGCTAATCCTAAAGATAATTATGTGAGGATCTGATGGGATTAACATTACATTTGATCATGCTTAGCAGTTTTTCTATATGATTGCTTAGAAACAACCTGTGAACAGCAAGCAGACACTAAAAGAAATCTTGTATGTGCGGAGATTTGGAAAACCATGTGTTAAATTAAGGAAGTGAGGTGTGAGGGCCAGGGTAGGGTGCCTGGCTGAGGTCCTTCAAGGGCCGAATGATGGCGATTCACCCCAGCAGAGGGCCACGTGGAACCCTGGATACCTGTTCCAAGAGTTCCTGCTAACAGACCAAGAAGCTTCATTTGTACCTAGCCTCTCTAGAGGCAGGTCTGTCCATGTGTTCTTCAACATCTATTGTTCTTTTCTGCCCAAGTCCCACTGAATTCCTCTGGCTGCTCTGTACCCTCTGGCATAAGAAGCCTTTAGGTTCACTCCACCCACTGCAGCAGCTTCTCAGAAGAGTGGTGCTGTTGAAATAATGTGCTGCTTTCTCAATTTTGTTTAGCTCAGTAAAACTAGAAGAGAATTTTAATGAAGAGGCTGAAGGGAAGATAATTTTATGAATATGAGGCTTTTCTCCTCAACCTGAGCTCTCTGTTTGCCATTGTCAAGTATAAAATAACAGTTGCACGTTTCAAGCTCTTGTAAGTGACAATACATTTCTTACCACTGTCTTCTTTTTGGTAAGTATTTCTACTTGAATTTCCTGTTGTGTATTACAGCCAGAACGCAACACTCAGAACTCTTGCAAAGTGTGTGCTTTGGGTAATCTTCAAGTGTGGCTTGGCACCTTTAATCTTTATTCATAGACATGGCACAACAGAAAATACCTGTGGTATTTCTGGCCATAAGATCAAAGAAAGTGACTGATCTATTGTAAAGAAATTCTGGCAAGCTTTCCTGAGATTCAGCTTATTCCTTCAAGAATAATAGAACATTTTTAAGGTGAAGAATTGAGACATAAGAACTTAACCTACAGTCTCAGGTACTCTGTCAGTCCTGGCCCTGGCTCATCTCTTTTCAAAAAAGTACTCATGCCTTGTATCCCACACAAGGTTTTTAGGGTAGAGGGACTTCCATTAATACACTTAAGATGAAAGATGGGTTATCCTAGGCTGGCTTATTGAAGAAAAGTAACCTTAACATGCATGTTTCCCAGGCATAAGGAGGAGGGCTTCCACCTTATTTAACTTCATTGTGTTACAGCTTCTGAAATATTTTGGGTTTTTTTAGAGGGTAAGAAAGATATCTTCAGAACTTATGATTCCCTTACTTTTCTTGTTTAAACACCGTAGCATTTATTTATTTATTTATTTATCCTAGCCTGAGAGCTCTTTCAATTTGCATTGTTCTTAAAATTCCTCCTCACTTGACTGAAACATCAGCCAGGAGTTTAATAATTCAACTGGCAAGTAAACAGAGTTATAACTTCCCTTCATGGAGAAAATGCTTGGTAAAGCATTCTGCCGTAGCTATGGAGTTCTGTGCCATCAACTGCAAAGCCTTAACAGAATGCCAGTATAATTGTCACACACAGCTTCATAGAGCTGTGTGAGAAAGCAACTCAGAAATGAAGTGGCTCTCTTGATATCAAATCTGAAATTATTTAACTAGAAAAAAATTGAATGTTTTCTGTGTTTAAGAGGCACACCCTTCACTAATGCTTACCCAAGTCAGAGGCAAGTAAACTTTTTTACACATAAATATAGTTGTAAATCCTGAAACAAAGTCTGGCTGTTGACTATGTACAATAAAGAGGATTCGTTAAACTCAAATCTAACATGCTCCCTCATGTAGCTGAGGATTAGATGGATCTCTGAGGTTCACTTAAATTCAGCAGCAGTGCTTTGTTAGATGTCTGTGTAAAAACCCCTGTTGAAAACCAGGCAGAAGTACTTAAAGGCATAATCAGTATTTAAAAGCATTGTGTGTAAGTAAGACCCATTTAACTTTGTCTCAGTTCAGAGATATTACTCAGCTCAACAGTATCCTATCTCTCTGAGCTGCAAGGTGTCAGTGAGAATTTTTGTTTCTGTGTCTCAACTTTTATTTGTGATTGGAAAAACTCTGGGGCAGAGACTGCCTTCATTTCAAGTATGCTTTGCACTTGTCATCTATTCACAAAGGTAATGTTAGTATGTACAGCGTATTGCTTTGCCCTATTATTGCTAGCATCTGGAAAACATGAAGAACATTTTACTCATCAGCTTCTTTTTAATGTCAAGAGCAATTCATTGGTACCTCTGCAACTCCCTGTGCATAGTGCAGAAAGAAAAAGACAGAAAAAGTGTTTTTCCTTAAATTGTGATGACTTAAACTTAACTACCTTCACTTAAAGACATTGCTTTAGCAAAACTATTTTTATGTCTAGGATTCAGCTTTTTTCTTCCTTTTGAAAATAGACTGTATATCAGGAATAATTTCTAGCTCCTGAAGGTGTTTATTTTTTCCTAACCATCACAAAGATCAGAAACTAAAGAAGCTGGTTTGTAAAACATTCAGGATATAGAACTGCATTGTTAAACTGATAATTAAAGTTGAAAGCAGACTCTTTTTTCTTTTTTTTTTTTTTTTGTTTTGCTTGAGGATCCTTGTCAAGAATATGAATGTGCAAAACAGAAAGAACATCTGGTAGAAAATGAGGGGCAGTATTCTGTACTAAATCTACCACTAGTTTCTAATGTGTTAGGCTATCTATTTAATTTATTTAATCAGCTGAAGCCTAAATATCCACAAAACATTAAAATTAAATTCCAATAAATATTAGCTCCTGAGGAAGATATTCTGCTGCAATCCTCTTTGTATCCACAGGACCAAGCTGGAGGTGAGATAGTTGCCTTAGAGGTGGAGAGAACTGGAGGATTTTTAAAGCCTACCTGTCTTACACCAACCTGAATCTCCAATCAAACTGAGAGATGCTGTATAATAGGTGAACAATTTTAATTTCTTTTCATACTTTGGCTGGCTATGCCACTTCTTCCAGGAAGGTACAACTTAAGTTGACCTGTGCTTGCCACTAGGTATTTAAAAAAGAGAACTTTAAATTCTTAGCAGAATTCTTAGTAACTATTTATGTAGATATTACAGATATTTCTCCAGCTTTTGTCTTAGAGTACCAGTAATAGAGTTTGGAATTGGAGAAAGACAGGAAGGAGCTTTGCTGGTTAGCCCGTATATTCACTTATAACAGGTGACAATAGCATTCACTATTGTAGCAGGGATCAGCTTATTAAAAGTGAACCAATATTGGGAAAAATTATTGCTAAAGCCTTGTAACAGGGCATTCTTGTTAGCCTGGATGTTTCTCTGTGTGGTTAACTATTATCATTCAGAAGGTTGCATCTTCATTTTGCTCCACTAAGTTGCCATGTTGTCATTTGGACACCTGTCATTCATTATCAGGAAGCTGGGCAGTACTCAGTCTCTGTCAGAAAGTGGCACTGGGGCTCTCAAAGGCTGCATCTCTACTTGAGAGACAGAGGTTTATTCTGCTAGTCTGTATAACACATACCTGGTTTGCACTGCAGTACAGCAGGATTTTGCTTATCCTTGCTTGCTGTTAGAACCGTACTATTATGTGCCATCAAGTTACATCATCTACAGCATCTGAGGTTCCGACTTTTGTCTTTGCTTTTCCAGTACTGAAAATGGTGACTTGCAAAACAGGACACATTGCAGGACAGGTCCTTCACAAACAGTAATAACAAAAAGGAGCATGTATTGGTTTTGTTGAAAATCATTTGTCAAAACAGTCTTCACGATTTTCCTCTTGATTATTTTTCAGCCCTCCATTGATTCTCATATTCATTGTAGTTTCCTTTGAAAATGGGCAGCCTATTTTTCATACCATGGGTACTGCTGAACATTGTAGGCTTGAAGATGCAGCTCAAATACTGTTGGATAATAATTTTGTGTAAAGAGAAAGGATATCAAGACAGTTTGGGGGAGAGGAAATAGAAAAGAGCAGAGAAAAAGAAACAGTGCTATGAAACTAAATACAGAAAGAAATTCAAGATTTTTGGTTCACAGTAACAATCAAATGCTTTTGGATTAAGGACTGCTTAAATACTTGTTGTGTCAAGATTTTACACTTCTGCTCAGATGTGTCTCCTGGACATATCTTTTGCTAACATAGGTAAAAGTCCCAATTACTTTAGCCGAGTATGGTGATGGTGTGGCCAGCTAAGGATGAAACCCAACACAGCAGCTACAGAAAGTGTAGAGGGTCAGATTACTCTTCCTAAAATTTGTTTCTGGTCTTCTCTTGCTGTGTATTTGTCTTGTCAGATGATTTTGTGTGAAGACAAGATGAAAACATATTATTAATTAGACTCACTTTGTTGCCTGAAGGGCTTTTGGAGAGATGGCTTAAAAATCTACTATTCCTGATGGGAACAGCTCCATTAGATGAATTTAAACACAGTGTATGTGAGGAATAGGTAAAGTGCAACTTTCTTTTGTTAATGCTGCATAATATGCCATATAAACTTTATCATGTGGCCTTATTGCTAGAAGGAAGATGTTTTAAGAATTTCCAGTGGGAAGAAAAGGTACTGTTTTTTAAAGACAGAAAAAAAAAAAATCTGGTTGTTTTTACTATTTCTCTTGCCACTGTTCTGTAATGGAGACAAAAATTCTGGATTTATTTGCAGTAAAAGTCATGTAGCATGTAAGATAATGAACAGATAAAATTTAATTTTAGGGCAACAGATAGAATAGAATTTTTAACAGAATTAAGTCTTCAGAGACATTCTCTGGATAAATGAAAAGTGAAAGGAGACTTTTCATGTTGAAATGTATGGAAATTTATGTTTTCTCAATGATTATTGTACGCTATTTATGCTTTTAAAAAGAAACTGCTCTCTTCCAGGGTGCAAATACATAAATATTTTGTGCCATATTATGTATCTAAAAAGACACTGAATGGAGAGACACACATTTATTAGCTGTCTTCTGTTTTACTTGAAATGGGGAATATACTCCAAGGCCCAAAGGCAGAGAAGAAGAGAGATAGTCTCAGGAAGTCTAGATTTCTTTTTTCCCCCAGTTACTGAACAAGTGACTCTCACCACTTCTGTCATTGCATGAGCTTCTGTCTATTACAAACTTAAAAAAAGTAAAAAAACCCTCCAGTCTTTAGAAAATGCAATTAAGCTATCTTGCTTGTTTCGGACTTACTTCAATGTTAGTGTAGGTAGGGCTTACGTTTCTTTGAGCATGTGCTCACAACTTCAGTCTTCTAAGACACCTTTGGCACACACTGAGCTGGAGATATTTTTCCCCCCAGGGTGCTTGCAGATGATATGTAACTCTGTGATTTTCCCTGCAGCAGCTTGAATTGGTCTGTGCTTTAATGTTACAAAACAGCTATAAATACAAGGATGGGGATTCTGTCATCTATATATCTATAATGCTATTTGCATACACAATGAAGGCAAAGAGCAGAAAAAAATAACCAGTTATCTGCTGTATCTTAAATCCTAGATAAATTGTTGTTCAAGTTGGCTAGAATTTACAGAGAGCACAGCTGACACTTATTTATCCTGAAGTTCTGTCTTACCTTTTTCACTGTTAGGTAAATTTCTTTCTTTGCATTCTGAAATATTAATTCCCTTTGTTTTATACTACTTATGAAAATTGATTTCATGAGCAATTGGTAGTGAGTATGCCTAGTAGGAGATGGAGTAGCTGCTCTTGATATGTTAATTGATTTGTAAATTTAGCTGTCAAAAAAGACCCTGAGAGGAAACCTCAGTAAAACTTGGGTTTCAGTTAAGTTAGTCTCTCCACAGCAGTGCTGTGGGCTGATGTGCAAGACTCCTTCACATCTAGACTCTTGGAGATCAGGCACATCATAGAGGTAATGCCTTTGGCCCCTAAGGGAAGGGAAGAAGTCAACTGCAACGTACCTCTTTTGGTTGAGTCAGTTGGAGTATTATTAGCTGAGATGGCTGCAGGTCAGCCAGGATTCAAAGGTATGACAGCAGAGGTCTGGGAATAAGAGAAAGAAAAAAGAGACTTTTGCATAGGCTCTCCCACACTGTTCAGCACAACATTCTTTTGTTTTTGTTGCATTATGAAGACAGAGAAAAAGAAACAACCGGCCTTTCCAGCTACCAGAGTAAACAAACAAACAAAAAACCCAAAAAACCCCACGCACACACAAACCAAACAAAACAACAAACAAACAAAACAAAACAAAAAACACTCAAAACCAAACAAACCAAAACAAAAAACACAAACAAAAAACCCACAACCAACCAACCAAAAAAAACCTACCAAACCCGAAAATCAGCTAGCATTTGTAGGCATGGAGAATTCAGTTACACCATTTTCTTTGTTGTGTGCTTTGGTCAAAAGCGTTCAGTATTTTCTACGAGAGCGTGAAGGATTCTCTCAATTTCAGTGGCAGTTCCCGGTGGGAAAAGACATCTTGACAGTAGGTGGCAGTGCAGCTCTTCCTTTGCGGAATTGGAGCCCTCAGCCTAAATCCAGCATTTACAAACCACAGCCTTTTCCAGATGCAGGCCTCAGGGCCATATTCAGTCCTGCAATTCACTTCTCATTGCTGGGGATGTCTCGTTAGGAGATTAACTGTTTAAAATGCAGTGCTAATGTGAAAGTTTTAATTGGGAAATCCTGTGCATGTTAAATTAATCTTAAGTACTTTTATCTAGAACGCCTGCTTCCTTTCCACAGTGCTTTGTATTTTTAACTACCTTACATTTTTTACATCATATTAAAAAAACTTGAAATAGACCAACAATGCTTTTTACATTAGAGTTTGCTGAAAATGCTTAAAAAAAGCTGGTTTCTGAAGCCTCCTAAATCCTAAAGTACCAGGGTTCCTAACTGCAATGTGAGCTGAATGGTAGCAGCACTAACCCTGGCATACTGACAGACAGTTTATATCTATGGAGAGAATGCAGGGCAAAGGTTTCATCCTAACCACAGTTTGTATTTCACTGATAAGCATGTTATGCATTAGGAGATTTGCAGTCTGGGAAGAAAAGTAGATAGTAACTTGGCTAAAACATTTAGGTTGAGATTTTCGAAGTGGCCCTAGGGGTTTTAGAGACTGGAATCTCAGGCTGCTTATAAAATACTCAGTCCTTAGGCCTCTTTTCTTTTCTTTGAAAGGCTTGTACAGCTAATTTGACCGCATGATACACACAAAAGTCTTGATATATGTTACAAGGGGACAGTAAAGGGAGAAGTTGAAGTTGCAACTGACAATGTATAAGTTGTATTCCAATTCCAACCTTATGTGCACAGTTTGGATTTTTTTTGCATACTTTTGTGATTATTGTTGCTTTTAAACTCTTGATCTCTCTCAGGGGCTTTATACACACCATTTGTCTGTCTCTTCTTGTCATCTTCTCAGGCGTTTTTCCAGAGAGCACACTTTGGGCACTGCACTCTGTGAATACCATTTCCAGGTTTACCAGCCTGGCTGAGCTCGAATGCAGGAATCACAGCAATTGTTCTACATTGCCCAGTGTAGACACTGCTGAAAACCTGAGAGTAATCTGTGAAGCAGATGAAAGTAGACAGCTGGTCATGGCTCTAACATACATGTTTAACACTTTGTGATTATGTGATTAAATGGGATAATTTATTAAGGAATAACCTTTTTTTTTTTTTTTTTTTTTTTTTTTTTTTTTTGTTTTTTTTTTTTGTGCCTGCTTGAAGGTCTGTCTATA
>JAAGNO010019769.1:0-10313 GCA_033439905.1 Ceryle rudis
GCCGCCCGAGGAGAAGGCGGAAGTGGCGCCCGGCGGAGAGTGGCCGTCCGGGGCCGCGGGTCGGCGGTGAGTACGGGTGGGTCGCGGGGGAGGCGCTGCCGGCCCATCGGGCGGAGGCCGCGGCGGGGCCTGCCGGGCCTGGCTTGGCGGGCTCTGGCAAGCGAGGGGCAGGCCGGGGCTCCGCCGGCGAGCGCCGCCTGAGGCGTGCGGCCTGTCGCATGTCGCGGAGCTGGGCGCGGAGCGTTTCCCAGCCAGGCCGGCGCCGCCCTCCCGGGAGCGGAGCGCAGCCCTCGCCGCCGAGCCCGGGCGGACCGCGGCACGTAGTGCTACGGCTTCGTCGCTGCGAGCGGGGCTCGGCGTCCAGGCTCACGCCTGGGTCGGTCCAAGGACTTGCCGGTGAGGAGGGCGGCTCCTCGGGCTGAGGCACGGAGGCCTGTGCTGCTCCGAAATTGAAACCGTGCCGCGGGCTGCACGGCCAGCTCGGCAGCTGTAAGGCCGCTGGTGCCTGGCAGTGGCTGGAGGTCCGAGTTACCCAGTTGCTCAGATAGTGAGGTGGGAACCTGGCTGGGGTTACTGTCCTGCCTCTTAACTCTTCGGGGTGTGCCATGGGACAGCTGTAGGAGCGTTATTTTCCGAGGGGTAGTCGGAATTGTTAGTTCCTGTAGTTCCTGTTAGTTCCAGCCTCGAATACATCACCTAAAAACGGGCTCAGTCTTTCCAGCTGTGAAATGGAGACAGTGAATTCTCCGGGAAGATGTTAAAGGTCTTTAAGGGTGATTTGCAAGATGGGTTACTGTTTCTAAAACTGATAGCTGTGTTTTCTAGTAGAGACTGGCAGTACCTTATAGATAATTTATTACACGAATAGTAAGTTACAATTTCAATAATACTTTCCACCAATTTAATCTGGTTTAGATAGGTCACACTGACTCTTTTCATACTTAAATGGAAATCTTAGCTGGAGGTAGGAGGAAAATGTTCTAATTATATCCCTTATACCCAGCAGTTAAAGCTAACCAAAAGTATTTCTGTGTTTGCCTCTGACAAGTCCTGCATGATGCAGAGCTACCTGTGAGCTGTGTGTATTCTGTTGTGTCACAGATAACATTGGCAGAATGATTAAGAAAGTATTGATTTGAAGCTTTTGATGAGGAAGAGGCAGGAAAAGGAATGGGGGGAGGCAAAGTTCCTGGCTATGCTAGCAGCTTGTTTAACATCTCCAGTGGATTTTACCCTGTGTCCACCAACTGTGTTGACACTTGCAAGCAAACCGCTTTGTCCTTCCATAATAAGAAGGGGCTGTGAAGCTAGTCCAGCTATTTACCAGAATTAAAAAAGGTCACAGAAGTATGCTAGTAAAAGCCCGTGGATTATTTTCATGGCAGGTATCTCTCTGGGCATAATTCTGCATGTTCCAGATTGCCTTCAGATTTTACCAGCAGCTGAAGATTCATTGAGCTCAGTCAGGGCTCTGTTGAATGAGAAGTCATCAGGACAAGTGGCTTTTAAAGTTTTGTACTATTGCATCACTGCCATACTGCTTTCTATTTAAAAAAACACAAGGCACACAATAGATTCTTATGCTGGTAGAACTTCACAGTGAAAAAATGTCTGAGGTGAACATTGCTCAACTTTCAGGAGGTTAGCATGCCGAGAAGAGTGACTTGTATCTCAGTAGCAAAAATTAGCTAAACAAATATAAAGAAGTTTTAGGTCCAGACTGTAAAAACTGAGGCTTTGAGGTATAAAGCACATCAAAAAGAAAACAAAGGTAAGGTAGAGTGGAAAGGAGAAATGTTTTAGTTGCTTCAGAATGTGTACCTCATTCACTGCTTCTTTTCCCAGGGTCTCAAATCATGTTACTAATGCTAGATACAAGCTTAATGCTTGGTGAGGTAGATAGCGATTAAATCTAGCCTAGAGACTGTGCCTTGTAGAAATGATGTTTGTTCATGGCCCTACTTCTCCCTGCCTCTTTTTTAAGTACTTTCTGTCGTGATGTTTGCTTTGTCCCTGTTATAGCAGCATCTTAAGTTCTCTGCACATCTGCTGAGGGATATAGAAAGGCACAGTGCATATCTCAAAGTGTTCACTGTGCAAAGGGAGAGCTGAGGCCAAAGAGAGAAGAGTCTGCCAAGGTAAAGAATTAAATATTTTTCTTCTCACAGACAACACTTTCTTTGTATTTAAGATGAACAGTTCCTGGTGAAGTGTCTCTCAGAGTTAATAAATTGAAGGAAGGTTGGGGGGATTTTGGGTTGGGTTGAGTTTTTGATTATGGAAAAACCCATGGAATATTTTGGTGTTAAATACAGCACATAAAGCACTTCCACTTCTCCCTAAAACTAAATTTGTTTTCACATACTTAAGTAGGATGAAATATGAATGTTACTATGAGTGTTACACCATCTAGTCTCTTAAGCATAAAAATGCATGCGTGATTAAAACCTGACAGCATTCTCTACAAGTAAATAGAAATTACCTGGAAAGCTTCAGAACCCCCCAAAGGCTGCTCTGCTCCAGGAGCAGGAGCTGTTGATAGTGTCTGATGAGCTTTTAGTATTCTTGTTTGATTGTATTTGCCTCAAACCAAAACTCTTATTTTAAGCCCTTAGGTTCACATCTTATAAGTATAGTGGTTATCAAAATCTTCACAGTTACTACTCTTAGAAAAAAAGCATCGCACCAAAATGTTTACAACACGCTTGCAGGCCTTTACAAGGAATCAGAATTTGGGGGTTGTATTTACAAGTTCTGCTTAAATCTCTTCTTGCTTTGGCTTGTCTTGCCATTTGATAGCTTTGTAATGAAAGTGTTTCATAGGCATCAATTAAAAGGAACTTGCATCATATTCTGTGCTCTGCTTGGATGAGGCTGCAATGATGATAGTTACAAACCTCATAATGCAAACGCACGGAGCTTGTCAGTTGTCAGCAGACCATTGATTAATATGCCTGGGAATAAGTGCTGCAAGTATTGCTTCATAAACAAATTAAGTCACTCCACTGGTCTGTCAGTCTCATGACCCAGAAATCTATATGTACAAAGCTGTTCTCAGTAAGGCAGAAGAAGAAAAGAGAAGTTTGGCCCAGTTTTCTGTCCGTGCAACATGGAAGGCATTGCCCCTGCTGGCTGTGTGCTGGCCAGGCGGCAAGTGGATTAATTATAGTTGTGAACTTCAAGAAAAGGGATTTAAGATAGTCTTCTATATTGATTTCCTTACTGATTTTTCCCTTATATGGCTGCTCAGAATTTTCTAGGAAAGGGCATGCGGAAATTGTGTTCAATACTTGCTGATTAATATTCAAAACATTCATGGTAACTTGCTGTAGTGTTCCTTCATCTATGTCAAATGCTCAAAGGTACCGTTTAGTATTTCAGTGTAAATAGGGTACAAATGCCTACTCTTATTTCCTTCCTATTACTCTAATTATAGTGTAATTTTCCATGCAATCTGAAGGTATCTTCTGGTATCAATAATATTTTTTGTGTTAGAGAAGTTTCTGAGTTAATTCTGTGGCTCTTTGGAGCATGAAAAAAAATCTGTAAAACCCTATCTAAACTCGATTATGCCATGGGAATAGGCAAGTCGGAGTACTGAGTTTTGTGGCACACGTTAATTTAAAATATGGGTGAGTTTTAATTCTGTTTTGAAATTGGTTTTGTCAAGCGCAAGGTACGTTATTATTGCAGGAGTATGCTCTTCTGGTCTGTGCTATCTCAGATCAATCTGATCGCTTTGTAATACAACAGTGTAAATAACAGCAGAGTACAGGGTAGTTACTGGAGAAAGGCTTCCTTGTCATTTAATCTTAGAAGAGTTGTATAGTCTTAACTGTCTCCCTTTGATCCTTAGGACACTGCAGATTTCTGCAGCATGAATAATTATCAAACAAATTCTATCCATTACCGTTTGCCCTGGAAAGCACCTTCCTTTCCATTGTCAGACAATACAGGTGTTGCCTTGGAGAGAGAAATCAACCTTTGCTGGCCCAAGGAGTTCGGGGACCTTATGTGTGCAAGCTAAAAGCCATTATACATCTGATAAGACTTCCTAGCTCCAGAAAAGGGCATTTCAGGGGCAGTTTTAAGGCTTTCTCTGCCTGAGAAACTTAATGCTAGCAAAACAAAAAATTGCCATGTAATGTTCCAGTTTAATTTCAGTGTTTCCTCAGTCTGAAGGCTGGATGTTGTCCAAACAAAAAGGGTCATAGAGCAGGCTACCAAAGTGTTTAATGTATTAAACTACCAACATCCAAAAAAAAAAAAAAAAAAAAAAAAGAAAAAGATTAATTCTATAAGCTGTGGTGTAGGCAAGGTATTATAAATTAATGTTTGCATATTGTTGTACTTGTATTTGACTTAATTTTATTCAGCACAGGGGAGGAATAACAACTGTTAACAATACAAAGAAAAAATTCAGTATTTTGGGGGGATGTTTGTTAGGTTTTACTTCGGTGGTAATCTATTTCATAATCGGAAAGAAAGAGTAGCAAATTGATGTGAATTTGAGGTATATACTAGTTTGGGTTTTAAAATCCATCCTCTTCTAGCCTCTGAGGTTTTCTACATTCCCCAGAGGAGGAACAGGCAAAACTGCTACAGGAGGCTCACAAATTGTCTGCTCCGCCTTCAATGGGGGAAAGACCTGTCATCATCATTCAAAGGATAACCTCCTCTAATTGGTTTTGCTCTACACTGCTCTATTCAAGAAGATCGAATCTACATTCGTACTCTTGGAGGGTAAAATAAAATGCCACTAGAAACAGAATTGATTCCTGATACAGTAGTTACAGCTTGTAGAGAAACTGTTTTAAACTGCAGTGGAGTAATCAGGCTTTGGATAATGGTCTGAGTAACAGCAGCCTGGATTTTGATTTGGAAAATCATGTCTTGCCTCACACCCATAAATGTGTGTGGAGGAAGGAGGATTTTCCTCATAGATAAGATGAAAGGGATAAGAGCAGTAGGAGGAATCCTATCTTACGTAAAACATGAACAAAATTCAGAATCTGGCTCTTAATCACCTTGTTTAAGTTGCCTCGTTGTATCTGAATTTCCCTATTTAAAAAGAGGAGACAATGATACTTGCACTTTTTTTTTTTTAATGAATCCCTTGGTCATATGCAGACAAAAAGCTCCATGTGGGAGTGTAGTATATCACTGGATTCAGGGATTTTTGTGTGAGACTGGGATGTTGACTGGTTGCAGTGACTCATTGATTAAAATGACTCTGGTGTAGGATCTTTGTTTCTGTAAAATGAGTGTACATATCTGATGTGTCTGTAGAAACAATTTAAGTGGGCAAAGAGAACACCGCTTGCAGAGCACTCAAAGCTACAAAGCACTCGATTAACAGGATTATACTGAGTCAGATCCTGTTTTCTTCCTCATAAGAACAGCATTTCAAACAGTATGTTTATTTCCTCGGAAGAGCCCAAGGGAAGAGTAGCACACTTCTTTGTAATTAATGTGTTAGCTGAATTTGGATAAAGCTATTGCATTTTCCTCCTTGAGACTTCCTGAATTCCTCTGTGACATTTCTAAAGGGATATATGTTCCTCTTCCCTTTCTTAGTCTCACTAAATATACCCTTGTGGCTTAGAATAATGTGAATTTTTTAGTCCTAGTCTCGCCTGTGGATTCCAATATCCTCCATGCCAACATTCCCACTCCATTGGCCCATCTTAGTTCCTGTGATTTTTCATGAAATATGGCCTGTGGACTAATCCTCTGTGGCAGCTGTTAAATAAGTTGTGTTATTTTAACAGTAGAAACTTAGGGGGTTCTCTTCAGAATAAAGAGCCTTACTGATGGCAGTCTAAAAAAAAAAATCTTCTGACAGTATCTTTGTAAGCATTAGTTCTTCTGCTTCCATTCTAAGTTTTTGAGGGGGCTGCTCAGTTCCATGGGATTAAGCTGATCGTTGTTGGACTACGCCTGAGGCAACTGCTGAGGATTTACTTGGTGTTTAGTTTGTATTGCTGTTGTGTTTAGGAGCCTTGCTTATAAAACCTGTTGTAGTAGATAATGTATAGGGACCATACATGGGGGCAGAAAATGGGAATAAAAGTAAACATCACTGCTTGGATGCCGTTCCAGACAGCTCTGCTATAGAGTTTATCTGCATAAAGGGAACATTGCTGACCAGTTCAGCACAACTCTTAACTGTAAAACTGTGCTTTGAGACTTTTTGCCTTAACAATATTTTGGACATGTCAGGAATGCTGCTCTTCAGATAGTTCTCATACCTCTCTGTACCTCAACAAAATGAAAAGTCACATATTTACACAACAGAATAAAAGTTCTTATTTGATCCAAACTGTAACTGACCTAAATATGGTAACTTTGCCTGTTTGGTTTTGTTTGGTCAGGCTTCCTCTGTTTGTTTGTTTGTCTGGATAACTTGAAGATATCTCCTACACTGTTGACATAGGCAGTATTGCAAATTGTGTATCATGTGGGTGGCCAAAAATGCATTTCTGTGTTCAAAATACATTTCCAGTAAATGCTAGTTGAGGTTTTGTGTGATTACTCCGAATTTCTGTTCACGTTGTCTTCAGGTGTCCTATCGTAAGTACTCAAAACTACCTGTATGGCCTTCTCCTGTTCCATGAACATTTGTTAAAATGACTTGTGATGTTCATATTCTGATTAAGGAAAAAAGAGTTCTGATTTGTGAAGTTGTGGTCAAGGTGGCCCTACTCATTCTGCATCCCTTGCAGTTCAGCTCTTGATTAGTCCTTGCATTTCCATCCCTGATATGCTTTAAATGATACAGTGGTCTTACAGTGAATGCAATAGGTGAACATAGCAAGACACCTTTGCCCATACCCCTCTGTAAAAGAAGATCAGAGCTGGGTTTAGTGGGCTTGTTTTGCACGTCTGGCTCTGTAGCACCCTTCCTACTCATAGTGCCCTACACTTGGTGATAACCTCAGTGTTTCAACAACAAAAAGTGATTTATAGAAAACTAACCATAATGGGATTCTAAGAAAATGGTTGTAACTGTTAAAAATTTGAGCGAGAGGAAAATTTCTTGGACTTCTAGAATTTCATATTTGTTGTTTAGACCTTTCTTTAAAGTTCCCTCATGCAATGTAGAAACACTGGATATCCATTTGGGGATAGCAGCATTTATTTATTTTTTTCATACCTATGAGTTCAACGTGCCTTGTGAGGAGCATTTTAAAAGCAGGCTTCACTATGCCATTCACCACTCTTCAGGGAAATGTGACTTTTATCTGCTGTTCTTATAGTCATGTCCCTTGTCCTGTCTGCCAACTAGACTGGAAGAGGGAAAGGAGAGCAAGAACTCTAGAGTGCTAGTAGTTTGTAGATAGCTTTTGAGCTGTGGAAGTATTAGCCTTATATCATCTGTAGTATCTTACTCAATTTAAAGTCCTGTTGGCACTTTTAAAATGTTATCAGCGGTGCTGTATATTTGAATTTTATTTATAGCACAGCATCGACTTGGTTTGGTTACTTGGACCTGCATTTTATTTGTGGACGTGCACCTAAACTGATTTGAAATCTACACTGTGAATCGCTGTATACAGCAAGTGCTAAATAATGTTTATTTACTGCAAGGAAAAGATGGAATTGAGCCACTGTCATCTAGTAAAACTTGGTTATGTACAGAATTTTTCATGGAAACTATACTTGAATGCCTTGGAAATAAATAGTTCCCAAGGGGTAAGGAAGTGTTTTCAGTAAACATAAAAATGTTTTTACAGAAATCAGGTAGTCGGCTAAAGAGGTTACAGAAGGGGGGGTTGGGGGTGTTTGTGTTTGAAGAAGGGATGCAGTGCTTTCCTATATATCACAAGATAAGCAGAAAAGATAACACAGAGGCAAAACAAAAGCAGTGATCTTGAGTAGAACCAAATCTGTGCCACCATCCCAACGTTTCTGGTCAGACATAAAATTTGTTCTTGACTGGAAAGTCTTGGAATATTTAAAATTAACGCATCTTCTTGTCACGTTGCAGAGCGTTTCAGTGTAGCACTTGATTAGCTACTATGAGCCTGCTATATAGTGATAACAGTTGTGGAGCCCGAGACGTGGAGAGCGGCTGCTGTGCAGCCATGGCCAGTGCCTGCAACGCAGGAGCGAAAGAAGACAGCGTCAGCAGCGGGACTGGAAACCCTCCAAGTTCTTTCACAGAGGAAACGCAAGGATATGATGTGGAGTTTGATCCGCCCTTGGAAAGTAAATACGAATGCCCAATCTGTTTGATGGCTCTTCGGGAAGCAGTGCAGACACCGTGTGGACACCGTTTCTGCAAAGGCTGCATTGTCAAATCAATCAGGTAAATTTATGGAAGGGGCTTTTAATAAGAAATTCACTTACCAAAGCAGAGCAGTAGAAGAACAATGTAAACTGAATAGAATTGCTTAAGGTGCGTTACCAGGGAGTGCTAACAGACCTGTAGGGAATTCATCATTCATTAAACTTGCTTTCTAATAAACACCATGTACGGCCAAAACATGACAAGTCGGGAGGTTGCATGAGTTTTAGATAATTTGCTGTTTATACAAATTAACCCAGGCTATGAATCTAAAAGCTTGATTGAGTAAACATTAAGTAAAAATTTAATATAGTCAAATCCTACAAGTAAATTCCCTTTTCAGCCAAAGATTATAAAACCTATCTTTTCCCTATGATTATTTCTTTTGATAACTGCAGACAACATGCCCTCTTGGTGTAGATACAATTATGCTTTCAGTTCTTGAAATCAGCTGCTGTCTTCTTGAGCTGGAAAAGAAGAATGTGATGAGGGAATAGTCTCAAAGTGTTGAGAGAGGAAACTAGGTGGTATATGGGGGAGTGGCAGTGAGATACGAAGGCAAGAACAGACCAGGCTCATAGAAGTGAATGAGTGAAAGAGCAAGTAAGGGCAGAAAGTAGAGTGTACTTCCATCAAACCTGGAATACAGTCGTCAGTGTCCCACACGTGTCTGTGAGCATTGGAACACATTGATAGAAGGTTAGATGTTATGCTGCAGGGTTTTTCCTTCTCAACATAAACCAGATTTTTTTTCTTAGCAATTGCTCACTTAGCTCCAATATTGCAGTACTTTGGTAGGAATCTAAATACTTAATTCTGGGTGACCCACATGTAGAGTTGGTTCATTTCACAGAATAGTTGGGGTTGGAAGGGACCTCTGGGTACCATTTCGTTCAACCCCCCCCTCCTCCAGCAGGGTCACCCAGAGCAGGGTGCCCAGGATCTCATCCAGGCAGGTTTGGAGTCTCTCCCAAGAAAGAGGCTGCACAAACTCTCTGGGCAGCCTGTTCCAAGCTCTGGCACCCACACGGGAAAGAAATTCTGAAATCCTCATGTTTAGTTGGAACTTCTTATGTTCCATTTCTAACCTTACTTTGCACACCCTTGTGTAAAGATCATAAATTGATATTCCTGTACAACATTGTGTTTCCCAGGCATTTATTTTTAGCATGGAAAATGGACAGTCCTTTCTTGATTGGTTTTCCATAGCATATAGCATTTCCATAGCATTTCCATAGTTTATTCCATTTCTTTTTCTCCATGGTTGATCATTTGTAGCTCACTAAATTAACAGCATGCCAGCAACAGTGTTCTCTGAATGCAGTTCTCTGTGGGCTTCTCTGTAGCTTCTGTCACTGTTATATCTGATGGTACTTTATTTCTTCATGACATACCTTTTAGATCAAGGAGTGAAATGTTGGAGCTGAGTACAAGAAGACAAACTCAATGTTGCATTCCCTACTTATGATAGCCAAAATGCTTGCTATTTTCCTTTTTAGCAAGTACAGAAATTTATTGTGTGATTGCAGCACCGTTCTTGGTAACATTAGTTTCATCAGTATTTCTGAGAAAAGGATGCAAATTAATTTTCCAGAAAATGAAGACTATTGCTAGTGTTCACCCATGGAAAGTGACTCTCCTGTGGATTCTGCAGAGGAAGCTGAGAGAGATTCGGTTCTCCACTGACAATACCATGAGATCACCCTGCTCCTCCCTTACTCCCTTGCCTTGTTCACTATGTTGCTACTTCTGCAAGAAAAGTATGTCAGGCCTTACCCAGCTGCATTACTGGGTGGTATTTGCATCAGCCAGGTGCATGGAAGAAGGCAAAAAACCCAAACCTGACCTGTCAGCTTTTGCTGTCGTCCAGTTCCCTAGGCACAAGCAATTGGCTTCACTTTCTGGCCTTTGCTTTACACATTCCAACCCAAATTCTTTGAAGAGATTAATGTACGTAGTTTCATACGTACTTGTAAACATTAAAGGCCATTAAATTTTGGAACTCCTTACTCTTTCTCTTTGG
>JAAGNO010019769.1:10413-20865 GCA_033439905.1 Ceryle rudis
TAATGTACGTAGTTTCATACGTACTTGTAAACATTAAAGGCCATTAAATTTTGGAACTCCTTACTCTTTCTCTTTGGGCTTCCTCTGTTTGTTGTCAGTAGCACTTTTTATACTCTTCTTTAAACTCTGTACTTCTGGAAGAAAGAAAAGAAATCTTTAAACCTTTTCATGGGAGTATGAGGTCTATAAATCCTGAAGGTAAATGAGTCAGTGCTTAAGCATACTGAGTGTCTGCTCACCAATCATCTCAAAGATAACAGAATTCCTAGGTTGAAAACTGAGAGAAAAATGACTAAAGTTAAAATTACCAAAAATGGGTGTCTCATTTCCAGTCTTTCAGATCCTTAACATCTAATCTTGTTTTCAAATCCTTCTGCTTCTGCTGCTGAGCTGCACAGTTACTGTCATTGGTTAGAATTTACCACAGGACTGGGTGAGGAACTGCAGTGAACCCATGCTCAGAGTGCTACATCTCATAAGCAGGTAGAGAAACTTCCTTCTTAAACCCCAGGCATGGGAAATTGTTTCTCTTCCTCTTTAAATTAACAGAGCACTGGCTGTGCTCAGTGTTTTAGGTCTTCAGTTTCAGTGACCAGAAGCTTCTTTGATGCCCTTTCCCTGTTTGACTTCATTTCTATAGATAAAGTTGACTGTTTCAGTGAATACTAAACACAGGTGGAAAGCATTTTTCATCTTGGAGACTACAGATCATGTGATATTTCAGATGTTTCATCAATAGTAAATATTTTCCCTGATTCCCCACTGAAATCTGTCTTTGGAGTGCAGTTCAAGTGAAGGCTTGTGGAAACAGAGCAGACAACATAAAGTGCCAGACCCCTCTGGCTCCCTGAAGGGCTGAATTGTGTGCTTCATTGGGATCCACAGAGCAAGCTATTGATTTGGAGTGTTTGCAGTGGAGTATTGCTTTGGAGTATGTAATGTCTACAGTACCATATCGATTGATGTCATTGAGAAGCTTCTACAGAGCTAAAATGAAAATGGAAAGTGATTTTTACATTGTCTAAGTACTGGGTTAGGGGTTTTTTTCATTAAGAGATTGTCACAGCCTTTATCAGGAAAAAAAATGCTGTTTATTTCTCATTTCCCCACTATCTAGCTCAAGTGAACACAGAGATTAAGGATTTTAAATTATAAAAGATTGACAGGAAGTTTTTGAGTAATTGCTTCTTGTGTCTTACACAAAACAATTGTAGTTGTCCATGCTGAAGAAGTTGTGGCTGCAACTAGAAATGATTTTTTCAAAAAGCATTTCAGGACTGGAGTCCGAGATCTTAACAGTGTGAGGGACATGATTAGACCAGATGGATTTGATCATGGTAAATGTTTGCCTCCTAGAAGGCCCTGGCATCTTTTTAAAGAAAGCTGTCTGAAATGCTTTGAAGTGCTCTGAGTTCATGGCGGTGAAGAAGCTTATCTACCTGAGTAACTTCAGAGAATTGTTTACAAATGTTACTGTCTATAAAATGCTTGATTAGAAACTTTAGAAGAACTAAATGCAGATGCAGTAGCTAATTAAATTTCACTGTAGTATTTCTTCTTCCATACTTGATAAGAATATTCATGGTACGTGGTACAGCAGATCAGTGTTGTTTCACAGGTACTGTTGCGGATGGCACAGCCCAATGTGTTAAATAATTGCAGCACAGGAAAGCCTCCGCTGTAATGTAAATTATAACTGAGGTGCATAAACTCAGTTCTGTGATAGGAAATGTGTAGCAACTTCTTTGTCTGTAGGTGAATCTAAGCAGCCTTTTAAATGCGATCCCAGTACTTGTAAATGGTGTTTGAGGTCTGTTTAATCTACTACAATAAGTTGTTGCTCTTTACTTACTATAATAGTTGGAAAATTGCCATTCATTCTTATCTTACCCTTTGTCTGCTACTTTTTTAAATCTAGGATCTGGTAATCATTATTTGAAATGAATTTGCTGTTGGCTGTTATTAACATGAACAGCTTTTCTGTGTAGAAATAATGCTGCTGTCTTTTCAGGAGGTCTACTGAACTATCATTATACTTCCCTAAACAGAGTATTTATCACCAAGTTATAACTGTGATTTCCTGTAGGTTGCCTGCAAAGTGAGGGGACGTTTCTGGGTTCTGACAAAGATCAGTATGCTGATCGTAACTCAGGGAGCTCTGAAACAAAACGGCACATTAGGTATTTTCTTTTTTTCCACTCGTTTAGGAGTGTGACCATCAGACTTGGTGAGCTGGCTCTTGCAAGCAAAACCTAGTAAAGGAAGTTCATTGTCTCTTTTTGAAGTCTCAGCTTTAGCCCTGCTTCCTCTAGCAGCATTGCTGGTGAAGGAGTTGCTGAGCAATTATTTCCTTTTCCAACAAAGATCACAAATTCCCTCCTGGTCTCCGCAGCCCACTAGGTTCTACTTCCCCTCATGCTTGCAAGCAGTGACAATGATCTGGCCTTTGATCTTTGCACCACAAGGGCTCTCTGACGTTTTTCTGCCTCATGTTTTTCCATTTTATTGCTGTTTCCATTAGCACTTCAGCTGAGAAGCTTTGATCCCTCCTGCCTCTTTAACTGTATTACTTAATTGTGAATAGATGTGTTGACCTACCACTTTCAGAAATAAGCTGATACTGGGTATTTTTTTTTTAATGAAAATTTGGTGGAGGTGATCCCTTTCTTTGCTCCATTTCTAATGATTCTCGTGCTTAAATGCAGGTAGACGGAACCTGATGAAGTTGCATGCAACAGTGTTCCACCATCAGACTCGAAACTTTCTCCAGTTAGCACTGACTTCCAGTCTGTTTGCCATTAAAATATCTTCAGATACAACACCTACTTCCAAATTCAGTGTAATTTTCACAGTTATTAGTAATTTTTGTGGCGGGAGGTTTTTTTACCTTTCTTTGCTGTGTAATTGAACAAATTGAAGCATGACCAAATGCTTGTACAACAAAAACAGTGACATGAGCTGTATGAAAAGTAATGCCAAACAAAACCCATACTGACACGTTCTCTGATGTACATTGCGCGTTTTCTGGTAATTGCCAGATAAATGCTGTTGTTTTCAAAGACTTCCTTAAGATGTTATTATTTGACCACTGTTCTTGCTAGTGCAAAAATATTTTCAATGAAGGGCAAAGGAAATGTGGAGTCTCTTTTTCCTTTCTGTGTTGTAGAGATGCAGGTCACAAATGTCCAGTAGACAATGAAATTCTGCTTGAAAATCAACTTTTTCCTGACAACTTTGCTAAACGGGAAATCCTTTCGTTAACGGTTAAGTGTCCCAACAAGGGCTGCGGTATGAAGATGGAGCTGAGGCATTTAGAGGTGAGAATTAGTTCTGAAAATATGGAACCTTGTTTTCATGGACAAACGAAAAATCAAAATAATTTAACATAGATGGTAGTACTATTTATGCTGATTCAATGCATTGTTCGTTCAAGACTATGAGTACACATACTTGTTTTTTGATGAGTCTTTAAGTGTAATTAGGTGATTCTCAAGTGAACATCATAGGGCATGAAAATTGTACTAATGCAGCTTGCTTTTTAGAATCATTCATGTTTGTCTTTTGAACAGCTGTATCTGTACTTCACCCAAGTTCCCTAAAGTCCATTTAATGTTCCCTGAAAGCAGCTAGATTTATTTGTTGAAATCACTTTTTGTAAAGTAATATACAAAGTTAAAAGGGTAAACATAAAGCTGAATTTTTACCTCAGAACATTCTTGAAGTTCTGAATACATGAAGCTCTGATCTTAGTAATGGGACAGTAACAGGCTGGTAGTAAAGTCAACATAAACATATAAGGATTTGCTTGCATGAAGGAAGGATTGTAGTTTGTTCCTCTTGTACTGTGCTTTATCTTGAAAACAGATGTGATAGTGCCTGTTTGTGGCATTAAATCCCTCTTTTGTCCTTGTTCAGGACCACCAGTTGCAGTGTGATTTTTCCACTGTGGAATGCCCACAGTGCCAGGGAGCCTTACAGAAGAACCGCCTGAAAGAGCACGTGACACAGGAATGTCCGAGGCGTCAAGTCTGTTGTCCAAACTGTGCCACATCGATGGCCTATGAAGATAAAGAGGTACTTAGCAGGAGTCTTCATTTTTCAACTTTCACGCATATGGGTTTGCTTGTAAACGGAACATAAGTTTAAAATTTAAAAAAAATAGTTTAGGTCTAGAAGAGCTCTTTGTGCTGCCCAGGTGAGAAGCTACAAACTCCAAATGTTAGAACAGATGAAAACTGGAGAGAGGGTTGTGCATAAATACAGACTTCTTGGGAACCCTGTGGTGTGAAAAGACTTGTGTAAGAGCTACTGATTTCTGGCTTTAGCATCAGAGGCCCATATCTACTGCCAAAATAATACACAAAGCGATATTTACTTTTACAGTTCATATGCCTGGCAGAAAAGATGTGCCAGGAGTTGCATTTTTGGGGGATATCTGCTAACATACAAGAGCAAGATAATGTCTGAATTCTTCTCCTGGCTCTGCATTTTTCATTTGCGTGATAGTGAGGATGGTCATTTCCTTTTTGAGCTTCCATTTATTTATCTGCATGTGGATATGTTTTATATCATGGGCTATTAATTTTATGATCTCATATTGTGAATTGTCAAACAAAAGTACCTCATATAGTCCAATAATACCAAAGAACCCCTTTAATATAGTCCCACTACAACTGAACATGAATTTCAGAAACTTCTGGTACATAAGAGCTTTAGGAAATAAAGTATCGGCAACTCTATGGATCTCCTTTGTGTGTCCAGGGGAAAAAAGTAATTGTAAAAATCATACTATTCAGGGTAAGGGCATTGTCTTTGTTCACAGCTGCATGCAGCTAAATGCAAAATTTAAATGTAAATAAAAATGGAACCTCTTATCAGAAGTGTTTATCCCTCTTTTAAATGGTATAACTTCATTGATTCTCTCTTTCCTCTTTTTCTGTTTGATAACGAAGCTTCACGACCAAACCTGCCCACTCGCCAATGTGTTTTGTGAATATTGCAACACAGTGCTCATCAGAGAGCAGGTAAGAGACTACCTTTCTCTGTGTTTAATCTGGGTCAGATGTTTTGTATTTACATTGCTTCTTTAATCTGAAATTAAACTTGAAGAAACAGTTTGTCTGCTAGCTAATAAATCTCTACCTGTCTGTCTCTGAAAATGTTGTATCCAATGCAGGTGTAATATTCTTTTTAATGATGCTTCAGCTTGCAGTTGCAGTCTGGTAAACCTCTGTATGATTTTTGGCTGCAAATCACATTAACTACACTGCTTCTTGACAGGGGCCATGCTGCATGGTTTTGATCTTGAATGGAGCTTAATACCAAGCAGCTGCCAGTTTTTATCACAGAATGGTAGGGGTTGGATGGGACCTCTGGGGATCATCTCATCCAGCCCCCCTGATCCAGGTGCCTGGGATCTTTTTCAGGAGAGTGTGGAATCTCTCACAAGGAGACTCCATGGCCTTTCTGGGCAGCCTGTTCCAGGGCTCCATCAGTCTCACAGTAAAGAAGTTTTTCATCATGTTCAGATGAAGCCTTCTGGGTTCCAGTTTGTGCCCATTGCTTTTTGTCCTGTTGCTGGGCACCACTGAAAAGAGTCTGACCCCATCCTTCAGATACGTATAAACATTGATAAGATCCCCTCTCAGTATTCTTTTCTCTAGGCTCAATAGCCCCAGGTTTTTAAGCCTTTCCTTGTCAGAGAGTTGATTCAGTCCCTTAATTGTCTTTGTAGCCCTCTACTGGACTCTCTCCAGTAGTTCCTTGCCCCTCTTGAACTGAAGAGCCCAGAACTGGACACAGTACTCCAAATGTTGCCTCTCTAGGGCAGAGTAGAGGGGGACGAGAACCTTCCTCAACCTACTGGCCACACTCTTCTTAACACACCCCAGGATACCATTGTCCTCCTTGGTCATGTAGGCGCATTGCTGCCTCATGGTGAACTTGTGGTCCACCAGGACTCCCAGGTCCTTTTCCACAGAGCTGCTTTCCAGCAGGTCAACCCCTCATCTGTACAGGTGCATGGGGTTATTCCTTCCTTGGTGCAGGACCCTGCACTTCCCTTTGTTAAAATTGAATTATGTTCCCCAACTCTCCAGCCTGTTCAGGTCAGAATCCTTTCTGATGCCTAATCTAGGAACAAAGGCAATGAATTGTTGAAGTACTTATAATGAAGACATAGAGTTTTTATCACCAGCTCACCTGTTTGTTCTGAATTTCAGTGTTTCTTTGAGATATGACATAGGCATAAACCGATCCATCTTCAGGTACCTATCCAGAGTCTATCCAGCCATACTCTTCTAGGATGTTACAAAAGAGTACTCTTGATAGAAAAATTAATTTCCAATCTGATTTGTTTCAGATGCCTAACCATTATGACAACGATTGTCCTACCGCCCCAGTGCCGTGTTTTTACAGTGCCTTTGGGTGTCCTGAAAAGGTGAGCCTTTTATCAGGATAGTGACTTGCAGACCTTCTTTGTGGCATTGTCTTGTTGATTTAATGTGTTTTCCTATTCTTGTCTCGTTCACCAGCCCAAATCCTCAGTGATTTGTGGGTTTTCTTTTTGGTTTGAGGTACCTTAATTCTAAAACACTGCATGTTCATACATTGCCTTTCAAAAGTCCTTTTCATATTTAAAAAACTCTGTGAATGATTAGCTTGATGAGCTTGCTTTTATTAATCCATGAGTGTTTTCTTTGCTTTCATGTCAATAAAGTAGCTTCTAACATTTCTTCCAAAGTTGTGACCAAATGCACTTGTGGCTCTTAGAGTTCGGTGAAGAAAACCTGATAGTGCTTAAATTTGATTAAATTCTAAAATTATTTAATCTGGATGCTCTTATTTCTAGTTGTTTAATACCTCTTTATAAAAATGGATCTTTTCCTTCCATCATTTCCACATCAGTTTTCGTACACCTTTGTATTTGGTGTTCTTAGCAGATCAATGCAGGGAATACAATGCTGATTCAGAAGACAGAAACAATACTAAATGTACGGTTATCAGTAACACTTTTTCACCATGTCACTATTTCGAGTTGAACAGTGCTTGCCCACTGGCATTTGAACTTCATTTTTCATTTCTCATAGCCCTGATCTTAAATTTGAAGCCCTTTGTTGGTAAAGTGCTGTTTTGTCACATCATCTGTCCTTGATTCACATTCCAGTTTTCCTCACGTAACAGAAACCACTAGTTGTTTTATTTTCTTCACAGCCGCATTGAAGATGTGATTGCAGATAACGTTTGCTATGTTGCTGATGCCCTATCCCTTTGAATTCTAGATGCAAAGGAATGAACTGGCACGACATATGCAGGAGTACACTCAGGTTCACATGAGAATGATGGCTCAGAGTTTTCAAAATATCAGTGTTACTGCCGCAAACCCCGTTCCCTTTATCAATGGCCTACCCTTTGAGCCTGCCCTCTTCTCGCACGTTCCACACTCTGCGTATGATTGTAATCCAGAAGTTGAAAACTTTAAAGAAACTATTCAGCAGCTGGAAGGCCGGCTGGTAAGACAAGATCACCAAATCAGAGAACTCATTGCTAAAATGGAGACTCAGAACAGTCACATGGCAGAACTCAAGCGCACTATCCGAAATTTGGAGGGGAAGATTACTGAAATGGAGGCACAGCAATGTAATGGTATTTATATCTGGAAGATTGAGAACTTCAGTGGACTTCAGAAAGCCCAGGAAGAAGAGCGACCTGTTGTGATGCACAGTCCTGGCTTCTATACCGGGAAGCCTGGCTACAAGCTGTGTTTGCGCTTGCATATACAGTTACCAAACGCTCAGCGTTGTGCTAATTTTATCTCTCTGTTTGTCCACACTATGCAAGGTGAATATGACAGCCATCTGCCTTGGCCGTTCCAGGGCACTATACGACTTTCTATTTTGGATCAGTCGGAGGGCCCTGAAAGGCAGAATCATGAAGAAGTAATGGAAGCCAAGCCAGAGTTACTGGCCTTCCAGAGACCAACAATTCATCGCAATCCGAAAGGTTTTGGTTACGTGACTTTCATGCACCTGCAGACCTTGAAACAAAGAACCTTCGTAAAGGATGATACCCTTCTGGTGCGCTGTGAAGTTCTAACGCGTCTAGATTTAAACAGTCTCCGCCGAGAAGGATTTCAAGCTCGCAGTGCTGATGGAGCTATGTAGCCTTAACCTCAGTCTTAACCAGAGGAATGGAGCCACTAGTCATGTTCTCCCACCACAGATTACAAGCACGCTTCATCGTCCATATAGGCTGCATTTGTAAAAGGTTATTGTTGCCAACATAGTTGATCTTCACTTGAAGAGAACTTTGTTGTTGCTGGTATGCTGTTCTTCTGTCTGAGGTCATGTGTTTAAATATTATGCATTGTTCTGTATTAAAGTTATAAGCTACTTGTGTAGCAAGCTAAGGGAAGTGTTGTTAGTCAAAACTTAACTGCCTGCAGGAAAATCCTATTGAAGTACCTGTACGTCTCAGTTTGGTAAAACTTAAGTCATATCAGAAAAGACCTGTAAATCTTTTTGCCTCAGTGCCTTGGAATAGATACTGTAGCAGAGAAATTGCTAAATTAATTAGGATGAGTGGTTTGGGGTTTTTGGTTTTTTGTGTTTGCTTTTCACAGAGCTTGGGAAAGTTGAGACAGTTTCTATGTTGACTTATCTAAAATTTTAAATTGGCTCTGCTTCTCTTGAAAACTGAAGTCAGATTAAACCTTTGCTCACATCACCTAGGGTTGAGTTACGCTTTGACCCTTCCCTCGTGCAGAGTTAGCTTCAGGAAGTTGTCTGTTGACATAGAGTTCATACTGATATTTCTGAAAGACGTGGTAGTGTTGTGGAGAAGGCTAAATGACTCTGAACTGAGTTCACTGAAGAAATGTTTGTAATGTGGTCTGAAAGTGCTCCCTTCATTCTCTTTTATTTTGTTAATTCTTTTTGTAAGTGTGTGCTCCAGGCCCAGAATGTCAGTCACCATCTCCAGCGAGGTAAAAGTGTAACACTGAAATGAGAGACCCTTGTCTGGTGAGACCTCCTCCTAGTGCTGGACATTTTTTGGGTTGTGAGTGGATACATGAGCAATGTACGTACTGACAAGATAGAGTGATGCAGAATTTGTTTGACCGTTGTTGAAACCTGAATTTGTACCAAAGCTGAACTTGTGACCTGCATCTGTCCGAGTGATTTCTTGGTGTTCTGGGTGACACATGACCTGTGTTGTCTCCTATGAAATCTCAGTGGACAGCTGGCCATAACAACATCCAGCTGTTATGGATATTTCCTGTCCCCTTAGATAATAGGAACTGAGCTGCCCTCAAAATTTTGGAGGGGAAGAAAAGCCTATTAATTAGAGTGAGGAAAAATTGCAATCCTGTTTGCTCTTGGGGAAAAAAACTGGTATCTATAGTTACTCATTTATCAAACACTAGATTGCCTATGTCAAGAATTCATGAGCTCCCTAATGTTGCATGTATTACTGGTTTCTGTACCAATTGCTTGTATGCCATATAAATGTTAGTTTTGACCAGTCAAAGCGGAGTAGCTCGAGTCCACTGGTGCTACAAATTTTAACTTATCCTGGTGCTGATAAATTTTGAATCTTGTCTTTAAAAGGAGGGAAGGAAAAAAAGTTCTGTGTTTTAAAAAAAAAAAAAAAAAGTACCTGAGTATGTAAAAAGTACCTGGGTATGCAGCCTGATACTGAAGAAAGAACTAAGCCATACATAAGCATATGTATATTACTTCTCCAAGCTAGTGAAACAACCTAAAGACTTGAAATGCTGCAACTTAAAAGATGCTGAAGAGTGTTCCAATTATTTGGCCTCATCAAAGATCCTCCCATGGGGATCATCAGTGAGGAAAGTGCATATGCTTAATATGTACAAGGCTAATGAAAGGCTACTCTAGTATATTGATGGGGGAGGATACCTTGCCTGCTTGCTTCAGATTAAAGATTCCAGGACCCAGCCTATGACTTTATCATATCCAGATGAATAAAACTTTATTTTGCAGATAGAACCTATGAGTTGAAGAGGGATTGTGTTCCACAGCGTCTTGTCACTACTGAAACATGAACTTCCTGGTTAATGGTAAATGCTACCAGAAGTTCACTTATTTTATTCAGTGTGTGAGCATATAGTACTCAAAATAGGAGAAGATTCATGCTTTAAAACTGTCTTTTTAAACCTGTTTCAGTGGTTTTTATTCTGAATAGCCTCATGCTGTTAGTTGAATCATTTTGGGGTGTCTTCAGTTACTCATAGTAGTTAAACCATTCTTAAGCAAGAGCTTGTAATGTATGTGACGGTGCCCAGACCCACTATAAGCAGAAGGCACTGAACAATAGTTCTGACTGTTTTCAAGCTGTGCTAGTTATACATAATTTTCCAAAATGCTCCAAGACTACCATTCTCCCCTCTCTTTTTTTTTTTTTTTGGGGGGGGGGGGGGGGGGGGGG
>JAAGNO010019770.1:2217-19316 GCA_033439905.1 Ceryle rudis
GACGAAACACCTTTAGCCATCTCTTTTTTTTTTTTTTTTTTTTTTCTTTCCCTCCCCTATTTCTTCCATCCTGTGTCCTACATATCTTGAAGCTAAGAAGAGGAAGGAGAGGTTTAAAATAAACCAGCAATTTGCAGAGCATACTCCAAGCCTCTCTCCTTTGTGAGTGTAGACTGGTTCTTTATGCCTGCAGATTTGCTTGGACGAGTTTGTTGGGTGCTGTAGACAGTTTGTGTGCTTTGGTGGTGCTTCTGAACAATTTACTTTACCTCTTGCTCTAAAAGATGGAGCCCACTGGGAAAATGCTCACTTACTTAGATGGTGAGCATTTTTGGTGTATCATCTGTGTAGGATCTTCACAGTAGATTGTGATCTCTGTTGGGTGTTAGGTCAGTTGGGGAGAGACCAATTACCAATCCCTGTCCCGTAGGGTTGGCGACTTTGTAATTTGACTCTGGTTTGTACCTCTCTCAGTAACGTGGGTGTTTTGGTCGCACGGCGGATTGGGAAATTAGCGCGGCCAAGGAGCAAGTGAGACGGTGCGCCTTTGGGGAGAGGTTCAGGAGCTGTGGAGTTGGGATGTGGCCGCGGGCCGTGGCCACTAGAGGCCGCCGCGGAGAGCGCAGCCGGCCCCGCAGGTCGGTGGGTAACGTGCAGCCGGAGAACAAAACAAAAAGGCAGCGCCTGGCTTGCGCTCTGGATTCTTCGCGTGGGTACAGGAGGCGTTCGGGTGTTGTAGTCTTCCCCACCACTTGTATCCCGAAATACATTTTTTTTATTTTTTTATTTTTTTATTTTTCCTTCCC
The DNA here is from genome assembly GCA_033439905.1 of Ceryle rudis. NCBI lineage: Eukaryota > Metazoa > Chordata > Aves > Coraciiformes > Cerylidae > Ceryle > Ceryle rudis. The sequence goes on from JAAGNO010019770.1 coordinate 3,024, forward strand.
TTTCCATCCGACGTGGATTTCCCATATTTGCATAGCTTGCAACTTTCTTTGTCACTTTTTGGTGGCTTATGTATACAAAGAATAAACGGTTCTCTGCAAAAACCTCATTGCTTAGGAAGAAGGCATCACAGGTGGATTTATTCTGAGCTTCTAAAATTACCAACCTCATGAAAGACGCTGAGAGTTTGCATGCCCTGCTGTTAAAGTGGCCTGTTCTAAACCTTGGCTTACTATTGTAATTTTAAAATTTTGTTTGCAAATCTTTAACTCTTACCATGTCTTGGATGTAAGGCTACCATCTAATTTCACTTCTGATTCATTATACATTCCACTCTAACTGCTGTTCTGCTTTTCCTGATGCTTCTTCATGTTAAAAAAGTGATCAAGGCAAATAATGCTTTGGAAGGAGGGAGGCTGTTGTGTTGGAAGGGAGGGAAAAAGGATGCTGTGTGCTGGAGCTGTACAGCTTTGTGTGACTGCCTATGAAAAGATGAGATGCCAAGAACAGCTGTATAGCTAAGGTTTAGTAAACCTCAATAAACAGTTGCCAGCTGGTCTGTTGAATTCACTAGCCTCTTGCACAAAAGCATCCTAGTAGATGGCACATAGTCCTCCAGCTGTGGTGGTGGTATGGCCTTTTCTAGCATGAGACTGGAGGTGAAAAGTAGATCCTGTGGCATGTGATAGGCCATGCTGTTAAATGAGAGAATGTTTTCTCTGCATACTGCTGCAAGGTCAACTCTAGAAACCAAACTCCTTAGCCTCAATTTACGAATAAAGGTGATGATGGAACATTATTAGGTAAACTAAATAACTTGTTTTAATAAAAGACTGTATTTAATTAGAGTATCTAATACATTTGCTTTATGTTATTGTTACTAAGCATCTTTGACCCCAACTATATGATCATGTTCTACTGTTGCTTACCCTGGAATAATATGCTAAGAGGGATTTGCATAAGCAAGAATGTACAAATGTCAGTGAAAAAGTGAAAGCTAGTTTCTTCTTTTGAACAGAGCTTGTTCAAGTATATGGAGGGATATGGGATCATAAAAACTGGTGCAACCTCTTGCAGATTTTTTTGCTGTCTGTCTTCTCCCTTTTTTGCCCAGCAGCATCATGAACAGTCTTGCATTGTCTCTGCTCTGGTGAGACCTCATCTGGAGTTCTGTGTCCAGCTCTGGAGCCCTCAGTACAGGAAGGACATGGAGCTGATGGAGTGGGGGGGCGGCACAAAAATGATCAGGGGGCTGGAACACCTCTCCTGTGAAGACAGGCTGAGAGAGTTGGGGTTGTTCAGCCTGCAGAAGAGAAGGCTCTGGGGAGATGTGATAGCAGCCTTCCAGTACCTGAAGGAGGCCTATGAGAAAGCTGGAGAGAGGCTGTTTACAAGGGCATGTAGTGATAGAACAAGGGGCGGTAGAGAAGGGTAGATTTGGATTGGATATTAGGAAAAATTCTTTACTATGAGGGTGGTGGAACACTGGAACAGGTTGCCCAGGAAAAGGTGGTGGAGGCGTGGAGGCCCCATCCCTGGAGACATTCAAGGCCAGGCTTGATGAGGCTCTGAGCAACCTGATCTAGTTGAGGATGTCTGTGCTCACTGCAGGGGGACATTGGACTAAATGACCTGTAGAGGTCCCTTGCAACCTAAGGCATGCTATGATCTTGTGATTGGTACAGTAGCTTTCCTTCTGGTTTTGAGGACTAAGTACTGTATTACTTAAATTTTATCATCTTGTAACAAATCGATGTGCTTTACCACAAAAGCAGAATGAGGAGTTCTGCGAAGAATTTATATCAAGTATTGTTACTAATGGAAAATCCATTCATGGAGAACTGTTTCTTTTTTTTTTTTTTTTTCCAGAAGACATGTACATCACGAATAACAATGAACTCAAATAGGGATTGAAATTTGAATTTTATTATAAGAGTTCAAAAGACTAGTAGGCTGTCCCTTCTGAGAAGTTGGAGGTAATATATGCCTCATAAGGCTCTTAAAGCTATGTACGCTACAGGAGTTTTGTTGTCTGTGGAAACTGTTGAGTTTAACTCCACAGCTGAAAGCGGGGTTTTTTTGCATCTTCTTTTTAACTTTGTTTTAGTGATTTAATCTTACTAGGTGAATGCTTCAGGAGGATAACTGGGTTTCTGAGAGATGAAAGTTCAAAGGAAATGTAGCTTTTCTTTCCTACTTGTAGTCTATCCTACGTGCTGGTGGCATATATATGGCTGGTGGTAGATGCTGATTTGTTATATGAATTATCTGCTTCATTTAGATGCTAATAATAAAATTCTTCATTTTGGACCAAGATTTGTCCGGTATTTTCAAGTTTTATCAGGTAGTGTTTTGTGCTTCTATGAGAAATTTTAGGTGGAAGGGAGTGACGTGAGATTTCTGGAAGGCATTTGCATGGTATGTTCTCTTTCGGTAAAACTTGGACTGTTTTGACTTTATATCATAGTTTTCCAGTGAAACAGCAGCTTCCAGCTCCTGCTTGTTGTCCATACTGTGTACATTATTGTAGATGCACTTCACTTGAGCTCTTGATCCCACCGCCTTTTTGGGGGGAGGAGTGACAGTTCCTATGTGACTGTTGTCAGGTGTGTCTGTGGTTTCTAATGCATCAGAAAGCCTCTTGTCTTTGCTGCTTTGTGGATCTCCATCCATTACCCCCACCAAGATGAATAAGAACCATTCATTGCTGCTCTGGTTGGCTTGGCTGAATATGAGCTGGCAGCATGCCCAGGTGGCCAAGAAGGCAAATAACATCTTGGCTTGTATCAGAAATAGTGTGGCCAGCAGGACTAGGGAAGTGATTGTAGTGTCCTGTACTTGGCACTGGTGAGGCCACACTTTGAATACTGTGTTCAGTCCTGGGACCCTCACTCCAAGAAGGACATTGAGGTGCTGCAGTGTGTCCAGAGAAGGGCAGCAAAGCTGGTAAAGGGTGTAGAGAACAAGCCCTATGAGAAATGTCTCAGGGAATTGTTCTTTTTGTTTGTTTGTTTGTTTGTTTGTTTTGTTTTTTGTTTCCTGGAGAAAAGGAGACTGGGGAGACCTTCTCACTCTGCAACTACCCGAAAGGAGATCGTAGTGAGGTGGGAGTTGCTCTCTTTCCCATGTAATGAACGATAGGACAAGAGGAAATGGCCTCAAGTTGCACCAGGGCATGTTTATATTGGACATTAGGAAAAACTTCTTCATGGGAAGGGTTGTCATGCATTGGAACAGGCTGCCCAGGGAAGTGGTTGAGTCACCATCCTTGGAGGTATTTGAAAGATATGTAGATGAGGTGCTTAGGGACATGATTTAGTGATGGGCTTGGCATTGTTATGTTTACATTTGGACTCCTTCTTAAAGGTCTTTTGCAACCTAAATGATTCTGTCATTTCAATGCCACTTTAATTTATACTTCAAACACTTTGTCAATTTAAGGCTTTTGTCTTCCATGAGCTTCCAGAAATTGCCAATTTTAAGACCAAAATAATACTTACTCTGTGATATGCCGTGCCATTGGAGTTCAACAAGATTCACACACATACACACGCACAATTTAATTATATGTTTGCATAGATGAGAACATCAACAGTTGCAATAGATGAGATCAGCGACTGTCCTTTATAGACAGGTTAGATAATAACTGTCCACTGTGGGATTCTCATGCCTTCACCTGAAGTATCTCATGGATTGGACATGTTGATGATGAAAGTAGTTTTCTTCAGTTTGCTATCAGAACAAAATTATTTTGATCAGTGATTATAATACAGATGTCAAATTCAGATTTTACTAGTCCAACATAAAAATTAACGGATTTTTGAGTTTTATGGTCAACTGAGAGTCTCCAGTGACCTGACTGCCACCAATGTATTCTTCAGACTGCTTTGTGTTTGAAGGGTTTTCCACTTTATAAACTTGTCATAGTGTTTAAGCACTCCATCTTTGTGTTTCCCAGGCTTTCAAGCTACTTTCACCATAACTCCTTGTCTGCGCTTTCCACCATCAGCTACTGGAGAGTGACCTCATGGTGGTGATGGGGATTCAACACTGTGGCAGGGTTGCAGAAGCAAGTGTTTAGTGCTCCAAACAGAGTAGCTGCAGTGACGGTTTGAAATGTACTCCGGCATTACCAGTGCTCTCCCCAGTTGTACTGAGTGTCAGTAGCACAGGAGAATTGTGGTGGTGCTTTGTGTTTCTGTTTTTTTCGTTTTGTTTACTTTAAGTTTGCCTGAAATTAGACTGCTTAATCATGCATTGCTGTTGTGCAGAAAGGATAGTTTTAGGTCTCTCAAATACTTAACACATGTTACTGATTTACCTAAAATAATTGCATTAGGGACTGTATACTTAACTGTACATTAAGTTTCATAAATTTTTTTAACTCTTAGAAACTGAAGGATTCTTACAGTCCTATATCGCTGTAATTTCTAAAAGCCGTAATACCTAAATCTGTGTACCTAGTGCTGTACAAAAGTCATTAGTTTTACTGCTTACTGACACATGCTAAGCAGGATGTCATAATTCCACCTTTTCCCCTGTTTAATAGATAGTGTGTGACCCAAATGCATAACACTACTTAGCACACTGTTAACTGGTAGGACAACAACTGCTTAGATACTTGTATCATAGCTCGCCAATCTTGACTCTTGGGTGGCTGGTAAAGAAAAGCAGATCATTGAGAGATCAGTGGTATTATGGAAGAGTTTGTATTGGTTTCTACGTGCAGTTTCCTCAATTCCTTTGTTGTGAAAGATGGCATTGGAAGAAGATGGTAAAATTTGGCATAACCCATAGAATAACTCTGTGGATGATTTTCTATTTTAGGCCTGTTATGGGTCATAGATACTCTGAGAATCATGGACCTGTTTGGTTTCCTTCCGTTGGAACCATATTGGCATCTTGTGTTCCTTTAGGCTCTTCTGTGCAATACAACTGTACTGAACTTTAAACAAAAGCCCACTCAGCTATCCGTAATTTTCTTTTCTTTCCTTCCGAGTTTAAAGACTCTGAAGAAAACCATACTTCTTTCTGGTGTTCTTTTTCTTTACATCCCGGTAAGACCTCTCCAGCTTGGTATTAACATCTAGCTCTACATTCAGATTCTCTAAGAGTTCTTTGTTAATCTCATTGATAAACTCAAGCTATCGTCTCTGTGTGGATGACCTTCAAGTTTCTCTTTCTCGTGGACTTGCTGCCTTCCATACCAGCTAAATCTTGGCATGTGCTTCTGACTTCCCTTTGCAGATGTCTGACCTTTAGCTCAGGCTACTATAGCAAAGGCAATCCTTCCTTCCCAAAAGGAAAACTGTGTGCTGTCTTGCTCGTGGACAGCATTGTTTTGAGATTTTTGGTTTAAGCCCCTAATGTAGCCCTCACTTTAACAGCAGACACTACTCTTCTAGCAGCCTGCAGTTTTCTTCCATGTAGTAAATGGTCTCTTAATTGTTAATAGCTAAGTGTTCATTATTTAGTTGTGTTAATAAATCACATGACTAAATATCATACCTTACCTTTGATCTTTGTATCTTGTGGTAATAGTTTTTCTTAAGGATTGTGGTAAAAAATAATCCTGCTCTGTTGACAATGGATTCAGAATCCTGAACAAGAATGCTTTGCTTGTCTTCCGCTTTGACTGTCTGGTCTTTTTGCATTTTATATTTTTATGGCTGTAAAAGTAGCAGATTACTCGCTTTTAATTTAAAGCTGGTGTTTAGCTGTGAAGGATATTATTTATTTTTGTTGTTAAATTTTAGTGCTTTTTAGAAAGTGACATCATGGGCAGTTAAACACTTAGTTCATTTTCATACTGTATGCACCCTTTAAAGCATTTGCAACCTGGTAATGCAAAAGGAGCCAACTTTAGGAAACAAAGCCTATCGGAACCAAAACACCACCTTTCCTGTCACCCTGGGACTCAAACGCACCGTGCTTAGAACAAAAGTTAATTCTAACTGTTGTTTATCGTGGTGGTGTTTCCTTGCATTCTCCTTTTTGTCTCTATCTGTTGTCCCGAACGTTTAGGTTGTTTTGCTCTTTGAACAGTCTTATTCTGTGTTTGTGCAGTGGCTAGCATAATGTGGTATGTAACTTTGGCTCCTAGGAGCCTGTGATAAGAGTTGCAATATATGGGTGTTGTATCAGTGTCTCTTATTTTTATCTTTTTTTTTTTTTTTTGGTATGTGTACGTGGAAAGGGGAAGAAGACATAGTGTTCTGTTATACCTGAAATATTTTTATAATTTTGAGCAAGAATTGATGACTAATATACCAATCTAGATAAATTTAATAATTCTTAGTGAGCTGGTGGAATTTGCCAGACATCTTTTGAATTAATAGCTGGTGTTTCTATATGCATGGGTTTGTGGGGGGAGTTTATTTTGTTTTGCTTGTGGTCGTGGTTGTGTTATTATTGAAAAACATTCATTCAGAAGTTGAGGTTTTGTTCTGGTAGATGGTGCCTCATTGAAGAACCCAAGTAGTATCTAGAGCAGCTAGGTAAGAAGTTCTCTGTGATACATATAATAAAAAAGTAACTGCAATCTAGAAAAGCATAAAATTGAGGGAACAGAAAAGGTTGGTTGCTTCTTTTTATCAGATGCAAGTGTTGGCTACATCTTGGAATTGTTGCCATTGTCACTATGTTTGGCCGTCATTATCTATCCAAGGAATTAACAAATAGAGATAGTGAGATGGTCTGACTAATACTGTGTAGAGTACAACAATTATGATCTGAACTAAGTCCAGAATTTTTAATAATTAAAGAGAATTGGAGAAAACATACCACAATGACTTAAGAAGGAGTGGAAAACATGGTTTCTATTAACAGACTTTATATATTCAGTCTATTCCTCGATTAAAGGAGAATAGATTAGGGTGTGACTTAGTCCTTCTCTAGGAGGGACTATGCGCCCAATAACAGATAATAGGGTGATTTTCCCACCCCCAGTGTTAAAAAATTAATTTCTGAATACTGATTAATGCCTAAGCAATCCATGTTCGTTCAGGGAACAATGAGTGTGTAGCCTTTCAGCAGGTAGGATAACTAAGAATTGTGTTAACTAAGAGTTGGAATAACTTACTGAGGCATCACTTTCATTTTAGGCAAAAGTTTAAGGAGGATTTGGAAAGCTCCCCACTAACAAAATTAAATATTTTTTTGTTGCTGTGTGGGTTTTGGTTTGTTTTATTTGGGGGGGTGGGAATTTTTGTGGTCTGTGGGTGTGGGTTTTGTTTTGTTTTGTTTTCTTGGAATACAGTTCATGTTCTGCAGGTCTTCCAGTTGCATTGCGTATTTGGACTCAAAAGACAAAATATTGGCTTAGAACAAATGCTATGTAGTGTATTCTCATAAACATACATGCTTGCTTGCATGACCATTTAAGCCAGCCTAACCTAGTGTTATCATTGTCCTTCCTTGTACCAACAGTGGCCTTTTCTGTTTTTGGTTTTTTGGTTTTTTTTTTTTTTTTTTTTTGAGTCATTTTAAGCTCCATGAATCATCACAGTGTAATTTTGGGGGGTGAGGGGGAAACAACTGTGTAGCTGTTTGGTGTTTGCTCTGTTTTTTGTATTTCAGCTGTCTACCATAGTAGCTCCCAAGGCAGACTGGCTGTTAGGACCTGTAAACAGCTAGAATGGGAAGAAGTTGTGCTGGAGAAAGTGGGAGAGGCGTGGGAGTTCAAAATCATAGTAGTCCCATCCTAGACTGGATGTGGTTTGTTGATGTGGAACTGCAGTCTCGGCAAATATAGCTTGCATCTTGTTTAAAAATATAGCTGCCTTTTACTTCTTAAAGCTAGTGTGATAATCTGGATTCTTGATTGCATAATGTATCTTACAGCCAGCTAGGGAGTGCGGCTGCGAAAATATATCATACTTGCTTTGCTGACTGTATCCATTCTTATCTTGGATCCTGTTTCCTGTCAACCTTACCTCAGCATAGACCTTGAACTATTTTGTGGTTGCCTTTTCTTTTCTTTCCTTCCTTTGCTTATGTCATTTTGTTTATGATGATAAGATTTTCTTTCTTTTCTTATACTGTAGCTTCATTGACTGTTTAGTTGGTTATAGTCTGTGGGTTTCTGTCCTATGTGTAGCATACTATTCACATACTCTCAAATTTGATTTTACTTGCTCTGAATACTGGATGCATTGAATGGTAATCACTGTAGAGAAATTGTGTTGAAGAAGCATGTTCATACTGTGCCAAAAATAATAGCTTGTTAGCTGATACTTTGGTATTTATAGGGGATGAAATACCTGTTTGAGAGAACTACTGTTAAAGACATGGTCTGTCTATAAACTTCTTGTTTATTTATGAACAACAATTTTTCCTCTTCTAAGCACATCCAGAAGTAAAACAAATGCATTTTAAAAGCATTTGTAAAAAAGATCTGTGCAATCAGGCACTGAGAAACTGGGTATTCCATTAGGCATGGTGGCTACAGGTTATATATGCGGTTACTTGTTTCATGGGCTGTACATACACAAACATAGATTGTGTGCTAGTTTAAAATAGAAAATATTTTAAAAAACCCAACAAAACAAGGGGAAGCACTAATGAAGAATAACGTTAAAAGTCCTTAGAGTTAGTAAAGCCAAAACACGTGGAACTAGTACAGCCTGGCCACTGACAGGGTAGAAAGTAGCTCCGGGTAGTCCTGGCGGACAGCAAGTTGAACAAGAATAATGTGCCCTTGCAGGAATGAATGCAAATAGCATAATGGGCTTAATTAAGCAAGACTGTAGCCAGCAGTATAAGGGAAATTATTGTTCCCCACTGTTTGATACTTGGGAGACTACATCTACCAGTGCCCAGTTTTGGGCACACCATGTTATTATAAAGGTATTGATACAGTGGACTGCGCTTAGTGGAGGGCCACCAGCTTAGAGGGCTAGAGCACATATCCATCCCTCTCTCATCTTTTCCTTCTTTGTTATATTCAGTCTAAAGAGAAGGCTGGAGGGACATGTTACTTCTCTCTTCAACTAATTAGTGGGAAAGTAGAGATAAGATGAAGCCAAGCTTTCCTCAGAGATGCACATTGATAGGATGGCAGGTAATGGGCATAAGTTGCAGCAAGAGAAATTCTGTATAGCTCAGATAAGCAAATACTGGAAGAGGGTGACCAGAGAGGCTGGGAAATCTGTATCATTATATATATTCAAGGCTCTCTTGGATATGACCCTAACAACCTGACTTAACTTCAAAGAAGGATATAATTTCTTATTTGTCGCTGCTCTGAACTGGGATGGATTTGATAAGGTGGTATCTAGAAGTCCCTTCTGACATCAGCTGTTCTATTAAACTTGCAATGTTTAAGTGAAGTCTGATAAAATTTAATGACCAAGAAGATGCTGTCCACTAATATAAGTTAATTTGAACTCTTCCCTCTCCCCAGTACAAAACCAGGAATTTGTGCTGTTTGGGTAAAATTATAAATAAAATGTAAATGCATGAGATATTGTTTAAAAACTTACTTCTTAATATTGCCTAAAGTGTATTAACTTCAAAAAAAAAGGAAAAAAAAGTTTATTTTTCAGGAAAGGTTAACTTCTTAACAGAATCAGCATTATTGTAGTTCATAAAACGTTCTGTTTCTGAAAATGTAGTTTTACAGAATACATTAGATCTGGTAGATCTCATCCTCTCATGCCAGAGATTTATCTTCCTCTTTCCTGTCTCTGGCTGTTTTTTTCAGATGTGATTGGTTTATAAGTGATTTGCTGTACCCCCAATTTCTCGTAACTTTACAAAAGTGAAAGATTGTGTGCTGCCTGTGTGTATTTGGTTCTTGCAGATTAGTATAGTCACTGTAATCCTGATACACTTGTATCAAGAGGGTATCCAATGCAACTGTATTTCTTATGAAAGATAGAGAAATAGAGTAGTTGCTTGGTTATAGAACCTTCTTTTCTCATTAGTATTTATACTAAATTTGTGGTGTTTGCTGTAATACATCTAATAATGGAGAATTTCCAACCGTGCTTCCTAGAACCTGTAATAATTAAATGGTGTTTTAAAGTGATTATACGTTTTGTGTATTATTACCTCAATTTAATTTCTTGAATGCTAGCAAAAGCTAGGGACTTGATAGATTTGATTTCTCAATCTTCATTGGTCCCTGTGGAGCGAGAGTAAGGCATGTCTTTGAAATGTGTGCTGTGACCCACTGACATTTATCAGTGGGCTGTATTCCACTGCCCAGTTCAGACATCTAAATAATTTTAGTATTCTCAGGTCTCTTTCTGACCTAGCCATTCATTATGTATTTAGGAAAGGCAACACTTAAGATCCATCTAAGAACAGTTTGGCCCCTGCATTCTCTATTAAGGCCACTTCCTACTACTGCTTATTTTTCAGTATTTTACTTGCCCTTTTCCTATTTTCATATCTTTAGCATAGTGTTTCTCTGCTGTTGCTGTACTGCTCCTTTTCCACTTAGGTCATCTTTCAAGTCTGTTGCTGTAGTCTAGTGTTACCTACTTTCCTGGAAATAGATATACATTTGGATATAAGTAATAGATAAGCATTTAGATCTCACTTCTTTTGTGAGTCCTTTGGTTCTTTGTCTTGTTTTGCCTCTCTTCCATTAATAATAAAGAATATCCTTAAGCAGCATGTTGCTGTTGGAGTAGTATAGGTAAAATTTGCTGTCTACTGCATTACACATAATGGCTTTTAAGACTACAAGTGGTGCTGAGTTCCTGCTGATCAGCACCTTTTCATGATTAAACACCCCTGGAATATGTTGAAAGTGTGTGTATAATGGGGAGATACATGTTAATATGGTTGCTCTAAAATGTATACAAAGTTAGTCAACATTACAGTTATAATTTGCCATGAATTGTGATGCCAGGTGCTTCTTTTTCCCCTATGAGTAGTCTTGAAAATGATAGGTGCTTGGTGTGGATACACTTGCATTCAAGATTGACCCTGAATAGAATCACATTTGAGATTGACTTTGAATTTTGATTCTGTTCATGCATACAAGGGAACAATTTTTAGCACTAGTTGAGTAGGAAAATCCAAGGAAGTGGCTGTTAGTAAAGGTATGCAAATGTTCCCAGAATTATCAGTTGAAAACTGGATGTCATCATTCACATGTGTCCTGGTTTGAGTGAGAACAGAACTAATTCTGTTCAGTGATTTTTACTTTTCAGTTCAGTACTTCTGACTAACTGCACTGTCTGAAGTCAGCAGCCTGTTTTCACAGACAGTGTCTGCTGCTGGCAGTGATAACACTGGTGGCTGCACTGCAGTTAAGATGCTTGGGAGATAACTCAAGTTTTCATGTTTTCAAGAAGCTTTTGTTTGTGTGTAGTTTCTCTTTTGAACCCAAAACTTACTAACTCAACTGCTTCAAAATAATTATTTTCTTTATGTAGACCTTGCATTTTTACTGTTCTTAGTTGCTGTCTTTGCTGGATTGTAAGTCTGTGTATGTATGCGTTTTGGGTGTTACATGGTGACTTTTAGTAAGCTAAATTCTTCAATCCATACAGCTCCTTTAAAAATGTTGGAAGAGAATGAAATTTGAAGCAGCTGCAGACCTACTGGAAAATTATGGAGTAATGTCTCTAGACTGAAGTAGTGAGATATTAGGCTTTTGTAATGATGGTACTTAGATAATGGGTAGATTGGATTGTGAACCTGAACTTATTATCATGTTCCTGAAAGCTCTTACCTGTGTTCTGAAAAAAACAGTAATACATACATCAGTGGGCTAGTGTTAAATGTTACTCAAACTCTTGTTTAATATTTATAATTAACTTGTATAATATTTTAAGAAAGACCCTTGTCTTATTTTGGTGTTGTGAATGCTTGCAGTTGAGTTTAGCCCAAAGTATGCAAGTACTTATATTGAACTCACTAGCGTGATTTATCTGTGAAGCTGGTAGACTGATGAAATGGTTGGGTCATAGTAGCCTTAATGTAGTGTGCTAGGTTTGAAGTCTTACAAGTTTCAGATACCCTACTGATTGTGACCAGTGGATATACACATGTTTTAATATTCACTCTATCACTGTTTGCTTGATTGTGAGTTAGCATGTGCATTTTGAGGTATTTTACACAGTATTTGCTGTCAGGGTAGTGCATTTAGGTCTGTTGCTATCAGCTTGTCACTACTATCCTGTCTGCTAAAGTGATCTCATGCTGAAGTTCAGAGGTGTGGTACCGACCTTGTTTTGTTCAGGTACAGCTGTTAGTGTTGGTGTATAGAGATTTTTTTGTTCTGGGGAACTGATCTGGCTGGAAAGGACTCCAGCAGAACAGTCTCTTGACAGCCGGATGAACTTTTGTCTGGTTATGTGTGTGGTTGCAGAAACAGCTGTGCCATGTGATAACATAACAAAATAAGTCTGTGGACTTGATAACTAAAAAAATGTTAAAGTTTCTATTAAAGTCAGAGAAATAAAAGTTGATAGTAAATCACAGCCACCATCTATCTGAGGTATATCTGAGCATAAAATACTAGGGTTGATCACTACATAGCCCTCAGTAATGATGTAAGGAAGGGAACAAAAAAAACCCAACAAACCAAAACAACCCTACTAAACAAAAAATGCTGAATGTTTATAATAATATTTAACAAAAATGGTTTTATTGTGTAGTTGCTCATAGTAAGAGTTTTGTATCTGATGGCCCAGAGGGGCCCAACAACTCTTCCTATTCTAACATGGAGTTAAATAGGTAGGCGTCCATATGCGCTATATATATACACATTATTCACTGCTCACATTGGGACTGAACTACAGGAGCAGCATTCAGGTTTAGCTTAGAGTTGGTTTAAATTGCAACCCTTTAAAAATGTATTACTTCTGCTGTTCTAGAACTTCTAGCACTTTTCAGCCCTTGAAAGTGGGTATAGTTGGGCTATTAGGCTACCTCAGCTGCAGTTTAAAATTGCTACATAAAGGTGATCTTAATTGGAGTGCGTTACTTTGCTTTTGGGTTGAACTGTGGCATATGTTCAGTCAGCCAGTGGGATTCAGTTGATGGTTGATACCCTAAGAAAACCATGGTATGCAGGTTGTATCTGGTTGTGTAGGTAATAACATTCCTGAGTTGCAGGATGATGGTACAGCATACTGTTAAGCTAGAGAGCTTCTTTAGCTGCAGACTTTACAATAGACTGAGGGTTTGATCATCAAACTTGGGAAGGGTTGAATGACTAATGTAACTTTCTGCAACAAGGAACTCTTGGAAGTAGCCAAAATAAGGAGTTAAATGATGTTGTGGTCAAAGAAAAACCAGGGTCATGAGTATATCAGTTGAACTGTATAGCCTCGCGGACATTGAGATATGTTCAACTGATTATTTTGTCTAGATGTTGACACCCATCCCCCAACTGAAGTCACCCTGACAAGCATAGCCCAAAATTAAGATTTTTTTGAGTAAATGAGTAGTGGCTTTGAAGCTAGTGAGAGAAAGAAGAAAAACCCTAGTGATAGCTAGAAGAAAATAAAATGTTTTCGTACACAACGGATTATTATAGCTACTTAATTATTTCCCTGGGTACCTTTTTGTTTGTGTTGTAAGACACTGGGCATAGCTCTTTATTTATTTTTTTTTTAATTGCAGATGTATTATCTTCCTTGAGTTGTCTTTCCAACAAGAAGACTTTAATATAAGTTCTTCAGGTAACTAATTGTTTTTCCTTTTCTCTGAAAAGGGGGTGACCTGAACATCTCCTGATAACAGTTCAACACATCTTGCTTACATAGAGACAAATAGCTTCTGTTTTGTTCTTGATTTTTTCTTTTATATTTTTCCTCTTTGGCTGTTGATGATGGAGTAGCTTTGATTTGAAAGAATGAGTTCACTTTCAATTCCAGAGAAATTACTATCTGTGTAGTTACTCTTTTCTCCCTGTTCGTTACCTTGCATTTATCACTAGTGATTTTGCCTACCATACTGCCTACCATTCAGCACTGTGATATCTTTCTGTAGTTCTTTACGATCAGTTTCCAATTTCAGCTGCTCTGAGGAAGTGTGTATGATTAGGAAACTGTCCCTGGTGGTCACTGTCTCTTACGGTTTGATGGTTGATTTCTATATTTTGACATCCCTCCTCTACAACCCTAGTAACTTACCTTTATTGTGATATCAGGAAACAACACATGCTATTTTTCTCTTTAAATAATTACAAATTAACCAGAGAGCACTTTCTCAGATCTTAGTGGTGGATCATTTCCACTTCAGTCATTAGTGAGGAGCATGTTGAAAGCCTTCTGAAAGTCTTAAGTGCAGTTTAATCAGGGATTGTCACAAGTACATGAACTCTTGAGAAGATCTGTCCAGTAGTCCTGGGAGGCATTACCTTTTCTTTGCAAAATCCATGTTAATTCTTTCTCCATATATTATTTTTTTCTTTTGTATGTTTATTCAGCTGAAGTTTCCATCAGCCTGTTTGGTGGTGGAGGCAATACTGTAGTCTATAATTTTTTTAATAATTAATATTACCTTCTGCTTACGTAATTGATTACAGCTACTGAAATATAAAATTGTTGACTTGCTTCAGAAATCTTAAATGAATGCCATGTGGCTCTAGTGATTTGTTCTAAAATACTCTTCTGTTAGCACTTTGATTTGACATTTTTCCTCTGACTGTCTCCGAGAAAGAGATCTTGGATGTGGTCTTCCCTGACCTTTTCCTTACTGAATGTCAATGAAAAGAGTTTATTCTATGTTTTCTGCTGTGATTCAGACTTCTTGAGTACTCATTGTCTGTAGGAAGAATTTATGGTTTGTAAAATTGTCAAGAATTGGTACTTTAGACAAACCCTTGCTCTGACATAGCTCAGTAGCCTGTCTTGAACCATGCCTAGCAAAAGGTAAAGCGTACAACAAATGTATATGAAACTTCCCCCTAGTAAATTCCAGCCTCTTTGCAGCTTGGAGACTTCCTCATAGTAGTCTATGGGTTTTTTTGGGATACTTTTAGATTGGTTTTATACTTAGTATGGTGTTTTTAAATGGCCTTCATGCTTTCAAGAAGCTTTTTGTTCTAGGTGCTCCATTTTATTTCCTTTTAACTGGATTCCTTACACTTACGTTGGTTTACTTTTTTTGAAGTCAAATGTTGAAGTAATTTATTTATTTATTTATTTTTAATTCCCCTGGGACTTTATATATGTGCTGTCTGGGTAATTATATCTTGAACTATGTTGTGTGGCTCAGAATAAAATCAGGGGTTGGGCATTTTTTTGTTTGGCTTTGTGTTTGTTTGTTTTGATGGGTTTTTTTTTCTGTTTGTTTTTGGGTTTTTTGTCTGCCCTCTTCCACTAGTCTGCACAAGGGTAGTTGAAGTATTTAGTTATTACTACGTATTCTTGTTCCCCTTATTTCACACATGTTGTCACCATTGAGTGGAAGCAATTGATAGTGTACCAGTAATATGTTATTTCTTCTAGTTTGGGTATGAAATGCAGTACAGTACCTGTTGAGGTAAATAATTTAGTTTAGGATACTGTGCTTTCCTAGCAGAAAGTAACATTCCTTCAGTGGGGCGAAGCAATCCTCTCTTTTTGTTCCTATGTTTGGTACTTTGTGTAATACTGTCTCCTGAATCGTGTGCATCTGTTCACTTTTGAAGGTCTCTCAGTTACGTATTTTCCCAAAAGCAGACCTCCAAGTTTTCATGGTTTGTTTTTTTGGTTTGCTTTTAGGCTTCTAGCCTTTATGTGTAAGCACTTGCACATGCTGATCTTGTTTGTTTCAAGTGCCTTGCGTTGTTGGCACTGTATTTTTCACTGGATTTCAGTGACTCCTTTTGATTTTTGTGACTTTGCTCCAAGTGCACGCAACAATGACTGTGCTCTTCTGTCACCTTCATCCCTGGTTTTATTAATGGCACTTAGGAAAGGCTCTTAAACTCCAGTTTTTGCTTTTGTTAAAGTGGAGTTGATTTATTTTTACTTTTTTAGGTAGGCACACACCCCACCTCAATTTTTGCAATTCATAATAAATACAAAACTTGTTTTAATTCAACAGTGAAGTTAAGACTTGGCCTCTGGAGTGTTACTTAGCTGGCTGTCTTAAATGCTGTAGTATTAGCTATCTTTCTAGTGAAATGTCTGCACTTTGCCTTTTATTTCTTCCAACCAACAATTAAGCCTTGAATGTAGCTATGAGATAGTAATTTATTTTGGCATGAAGACTTTTATACGTGAGTGATGTAGCCTAATTTAAAAGGAGGACACAAAAAGCTTGGGGGGGGGGGGGGGGGCGGGCTGTTGTCGGTTGGGAGAGCCTCTGTTTCCCTCCAGCTTGAATTTCGGTCCCTTTGC
>JAAGNO010019770.1:20428-34290 GCA_033439905.1 Ceryle rudis
GTTTCAGTAATGGCCACTATGTCGTAGCCTTCCAGCAGCACAGTAGCTTCCAACTCTTCCTGTTTGTTGCCCGTGCTACGTGCATTCGTGTAGAGGCCCTTCAGCTGGGCACTCGGCCGTGTTCCCTTTCTGGAGAAACACCCATTAATTCCCTTAAGGTGTTCCCCTGATGTTTCCCTGTTGGCTGTTACTATTCCAGGAGCCCCTGGTTAATCTCTGTAAAATTTTGGCTGTGCTGCTGTGTCCCCAGAATGCTGCAGGGTAATGGGCTGAAGTTCCTTAGTAGCCCCCCTTCCCTCCAACCTTGATGGTCATCCCTCCTCTTGAGAAATGAAGGCCTGATGGTATCATTATCCCCTTTGTCCTTCTTGTCTGCTTGATCATTCCCTTGTACTACTGTGGGTCCAAGCTCATTAATAGCTCTTGCATCTTCCCCATCACATGGCTCATTGTCTCCTACTTCCCCTGAAGTAGCAGTGGAGCTGGTACCCTGCCCCACAAATGTCCCAGGCTTATTTGCAGAGACTGCTTTTTCCCCTTTCCCCTTTACTAAAGGCAATGACTGCATAGACTTGACGTTCTCGCCCTAACACTGCAGGGTGATAGTGCTAAAAGTTAAGTTTGAAAATTTAGAAGACAGTTTAATGAGCATAGGTGGTAGAAGAGGTTTGAGATGAAGAAATGGGTTTGGACATCTAATGTTTGTTTTAACCCTGTTTCAGAACACACTGCTTTTGTGGAGGTCAACAAGTTGATACAAGAAGAGCAGGTTCCCCACAGGAAAGAAGATAAGAGCTCTTGGAGCAGCTTATTAAGGTAAACAGATTGCAGTGGATTTCTGGATGGGTAAGTATTGATGAGCAGGATATTTTTACTTTCTCTATTTACCTTCTTTTATAAATAATTTATTAAAAAAAAAAAGCACAGAAAGCTACTTCTAGCCTCTCACAAAAGCTCAGTGATGTCATATGTTAGTGTATACTTCAAGACATACCCAAATTATCATGTAATTACATTTGTATTTTTCTTGTTGCATTTGACAAGATCAATTTAATTTACTCATTTTTAATACAGATGTCTTTAGAGAAGTCTTATGTCCTTTAGCACCAATTATATACCAATTTGGAATAACAGGTACAGAAATTGTATATCTAGGCTGTTTTTTATAGTTCTTTAAATTCATGGCAGAATTGATAATTATAAGCAACAGATTCCCCAAATGAAAAGCAAACAGAGACCCTCAGGCAAAGTAGCTGTTGGGAAGGAGCCTGAAGAAGCATCGCTTGCTGTTTAACAAAAAAAAAAAAAGAGAGAGAGAGAAAATTGTTGAAAGCTGCAGTGAAACATGAAGTAGTGAGTCTGGACCTCAAATGAGCTGCCTCTGGTAGTGGCTGGAAATGAGAGGTTGCTGTGCACCTTCTGCTGCTCAGTAATGAATCTATTCTCATCATGTGCAGGAGTTCCATATCTCTTTCTTCTGTGTTCCAGTCATATTTGGGCCACTTAAGGAGCTTTGGCAGTGTGGGGTTAGGGGAAAAGTAGTTAAATTTCAAAATTTTTAATATGCAAAATTATGTTGTGCTTTTTTTTTTTTATTTGCTATGCACTTGGATATGCACTTCAGTCATTTATTGTGTAAATGTATTGATACCGAAACTCTTAACAGTTCTAGTAGGAATGACATTTAATAGTAATGCAAATTTTCTTTATGTCTAACTTCCTGATCTTACTTTGCAGTCTAGCCAGAGCAGTGTTACAGGATTATTGTGTGCATATGTGGGTGGGAAAGAGACTGAGAAATCAGGATTATGTTAGAAATGCCACCAAAAAGTCTATTTTTCATGTATCTATTGCTAAACATGATGTGTAGTTCTTGTGTGGGAAATTTTGGTGATGCCAGTATTTTTTTTTACTAGTATGGGATTAGAAAGTAATCGAATGTTTTAACATTAAAAAAAGAGCATGGAGAAAATTTGTTGTGTTTTTTTGTTGTTGTTGTTGTTTGGGGTTTTTTTGTGGTTTTTTTTTTTTTTTTTCTTTTTACATCATCTCAGGAAGAAAAGTAAAAGGTGGAATTATTAATTCTATAGTTACTTTAAAAAAACTGTTGTAAAGTTACATCTTACTCTGAAGTTGAGTGTGGGTTTGTTCTTTTTGTTTGTTCGTGTTTTTTTGTTGTTTTGGTGGTTTTTTTTATGTATTTCTTTAAACAGCAGATCTGACATGGACACGAGTCCTCTGGGAGGATTAGAGCTGTCTGAACATACTCCTGGTCTACTTGGGAATACTACCATGGCGACAGGTCTTGCAAATGTAGGAAATACATTTGGAGGCCCACCAAGTTCTTTAGTTTCTAGACCTAATAAATTCCAAAACTCACCTATAGAAGATGACGATGATGTAGTTTTTATTGAACCTATACAACCTCCACAAAATTCTACATCACTGATAGCAGATCAAAGGAACACTGCATTTACATCATCAAAAAATGAAGAACTTCAAGGGAATGATTGCAAAATGCTTCCTGCTCCAAAAGACTTAAATTCTCAAAAGGGGAGTATAAGTGAAACTATTATTATTGATGATGAAGAAGATATTGAAACAAATCAAGAACAAGAGAAGAATGCTTCCAGTTTTAATGAACGAAGACTTCCAGAGTGTAAAAATAGAACCAACGATCTGGAATTCTCAGCTTCCAGTTTTTCAAGAAGTAAGGTAAATTCAGGAATAGGTAATAGTGGTATAACCACAGAACCAGACTCTGAAATTCAGATTGCTAATGTTACTACATTAGAAACAGGTGCTATGAGCTCTGTGAGTGATGGTCGTTTAGAAAATGCTGAAGGGCGTGACATGAACTTAATGATTACACATGTAACATCACTGCAGAATGCCAACTTGGGAGATATATCTAACGGACTGCAGTCAAGTAATTTTGGTGTTAATATGCAAACATACACCCCATCTTTGACTTCACAGACCAAGACTGGTGTAGGACCTTTCAATCCTGGTAGAATGAGCGTGGCTGGAGATGTATTTCAAAATGGAGAATCTGTGACTCATCATAATCCCGGTAAGTTGCAATTCTGAATTCTTAAAAGCTGAAAAAAAATAATAGAATATTTGATCGGAACACTAGTTTTTTAGCTTAATTCATGTGGATGATCTTGGTTCCCTTCATCCCCACCACAACCTTAACTCCATGTCTCCAGAAACAAACAAACAAAAAAAGGTAGGTAGGTAAACTATCCCAGTTAATGAGATAGCGATACCTTCAGATGTGTTGAGAAACGAGTATTTTTATCTAAATCAAAGCTTCATTTATGACTTAAGTGTCCTCCTTTAATTGACACAAATAAAGGTTAATATATATTACTTTTGTATCTTTTTATGGAGTTCTATGACAAGTATAATGCATCAAAGTTATTGAAGTATCATTTTACTGATCTGTTTTCTTGCCATCTGAGTATAACTTAACATGCAAAAAAAAAATAATTTGAAAGTCTAATTGTTGTCTGTAAGTTTTAAGTAACCAGCTGTTGTAATTCATTGCATACTGAGCAATTATTGGTATTTAAATGCTTGATGATACGGGGTCCAAGTTACTTATGGATTCGCATATTTCTGCAGTAAGTTATAGGCACTTTACAATTGCTATTTAGTCACTTGTGATAACATTTATATCCTACAATATTAATTAGTTTGAATTGAGTTGTTTTGTTTTCCATCTCTGTGTAAATGGCAGAATATTGTCTCCTGAATTAGCAAGTAAACAGGTATTGCTAAAAGCCAAATGGAGCAGCCATGGATGGTCTTCTGGAATTGCTATTCTACAGAATTTAAGCTTTCACATAAACAATTTAAAACCTTCCAAGTTCCAACATACACTGGTACTCTGCTGCACTGTTAGGCTAGAAGCAGGAGAAAAAAATCCAAATTGCCACAGGTTTAACCTTAGGCTAGTTAGGGTCTTTTTAAATGGCAAATATAAAATAGTTGCAATCTAGCTGCAGTAGACCGTTGTTAATGCACAATTTCTTAACTTGCTCATATGCTGATTAAAATGTGGATACTTTTTTTAACCTGTTTTTCAATTAATATTTCAATAGCATAGTTCTTCAATCTGGTCATATACTACCAAATGTATTTTTGCAGAAGTATTAATACCTTTCTTATTGTATTGTGGAGACGGCAGTACGGATCTAAGCTAGATGTTAGGCTGTGAGGTTTTTGTGTTAATCTGGAAACTGATTTCATAATTTGACTTCTGAAGTTGAAAGTTGTTAAGTTTTTATAGTCTGTGTATCTCACTGAATAATTCAGAAATTCAGTTCCTAATCTTTTAAAAACGACATTCCCACTAATGCTAGTTGATCCTTTAAACATGGGCTGTGATAATTGTGTTATCACAGACGGTCAAGTAGTCATGGTTGAGATCTTAAAGCATTTGTTACGTTAAAGTAGTGCTTTCCCCAAGAAAAACAAAGGCACATCCAAAGAAAATCAGCATGTGCTTTCTCTGAACAACTGAACTTTTCTTTTGGGTGTGATTAACAGAGGCATACGGGAATTTTGCCAGTATGAAGTCTGATAGACTGGGACCATAGCAGTATTGAAATAGGTTGTGCTCAGAGAGACAAGAGTAATGGCTGGGAGTCCTTTTAGGGACTTGATGAAAAATACTCGCTCAGAAAGGAGGAAAAATAAGTTTACAGGTGGTCATAAGAGATGTGTTTCAAGGTGTACGTATATAGGAAATTATTGTTTTTTGGCTGTAGCCTTTTATGTGGAAAATAAGGGGCAGTGGCTTTGAAAGGAAGCAGAAAGGGCTGCCACAGGTAAAAGGGAAGGAGAAAAATACCGAGCGAGAGGAATTAGGAAAATTACAAAGAACATGAAGAAACAAGAGGAGAAAGGAAGGAAGACGGCTATAGTGGGAAGTGGCTTTTACACAAGAAAAAGGCTCCAGCACGGTAGGTATGGATTATTTACAGGTTCTGGTAGTTAAAAAGATGTAGAGGAAAGGTTTTCAAGATACAAGTTTAAATTTTGTTTTATTTGCATGGAAGTTGATTCCTTTTCTTCTAGAAAAATCTTGTCAGTAGAAGGTAATTCTGCCTGTTAGAAACTTCAAGAACAAATGCTTCCTGTTTTATCACCAAATATATTTAATATATTCTACAAAATTCCAGTCTAAGATTGCTAATGATATATTAATCTTTTCTGGATCAGTGGTGTTCCATCTGTTTTGATTTTGAGATTTCTAAAATATTCCAATGGACATGGAAACTCCTGCTTAGCTAATTTAGGCTTACTGATGGGAAAAATGCTTTGATTGATATAATTTGATGATTGTGGATTGAAAAACACCATGTGTAGTTCAGAAATAGGATGTAAGAAGTTAGATAGCAAACTTTTTGTCAGATACCACAACCGTCTTTAGGGATTTGCTGGTTAGCATTTGTTGAATGTCAAAACTTTTCATAAGGACTTAGTTTACATCAATTTACAGAGCAGTTTTACAAATCTCAGAACTAGTCGGTTACCTGAAAACATTATAGATTGCATCTTGGACAAGACCTGTTATCCATGTTTGCTTCCTGTATAGTGATTTGAATCCATGAAGGTGCAAACATGTACTGTTCCCTGTATTATTTCCCTAGTGACAAAGGACTGGGACATGTGACATCTACATATGGTGAAAAAAATAGTGTATCAGAAATGTTGATGGTGAGATCCTGGCAAATACACTATATGTATTTATATGAGAAATAGTGTGGCCGGTAGGACTGGGCAAGTGATTGTAGTGCCCTGTTCTCAGTCACACCTTAAATACCATGTTCCATTTTGGGCCTCTTACTACAAGAAAGATGTTGAGGTGCTTGGAATGTGTCCAGAGAATGCCAGTGAAGCTGGTGAAGGGTGTAGAGAGCAAGCCTTGTGAGAAATGGCAGAGGGAACTGAGTTTTTTTTTAGCCTGGAGAAAAGGAGGCTCGGGGGAGACCTTACTGCTCTCTCAACTACTTGAAAGGAGGTTGTAATGAGGTGGGGGTTGGTCTCTTCTCACAAGTAACAAGAGAATAGGACAAGGGAGTGGCCTCAAGTTGCACCAGGGTAGGTTTATAGAATCATAGAATCCTTATGGTTGGAAAGAACCTCTAGGATCATCAAGTCCAGCCTTCATCCTGACACACCTCTGTCCGCTAGACCATAGCCTCAAATGCTATGTCTACTCATTTTTTAAACACTTCTAGGGATGGTGACTCCACCACCTCCCCAGGCAGTCTGTTCCAGTGCCTAACCACTCTCAGTAAAGAATTTCTTCCTAATACCTAATCTAAACCTCCTCTGACACAATTTGAGGCCATTTCATATTGTTTTATCATTAGTAATTTGGGAGACTATTGGACATTAGGAAAAATTCACCGGGAGGGTTGTCAAGCACTGAAACTGGCTGTTGAGTGAAGTGATTTGAGTCACTATCCCTGGAAGAATTTAAATATGTGTAGATGTGTTGCTTAGGGATTTGGTTCAGTGGTGGACTTGGTAGTGTTACGTTTACAGATGGACTCGGTGATCTTATCTTTTCTAACATAAATGATTCTGTATGTGGTTTGGAAGATTTCTTCTGGGTCAGTGTTAGTCTGTTCCCCTCCGCTAAGTACCCCCATTGTACGGGAAGCAGTAGGTGAATAATAGAGAAACTTTTATCCAACACATTAATTCAGAACCTAATGTCTCCAGTAAGCATTGGAGTATTTGTGATAGAATGGTTTGGACTGGAAGGGACACCTAGAGCACCTAGTCCAAACACCTTGCCATAGACAGGGACATCTTTTACTGAATTAGGTTGCTCAAAGCCGTGTCTAAAACTTAACTTGGAATACCACCAGTGATGTGGCATCCATAACTTCTCTGGGCAACCTCTTCCAGTGTCTTGTTACCTTAATAGTAAAAAATTTATTTCTTATGTCCAATCTAAATCTCCTCTCTTCCAATTTAAAACTTTTGCCCCGTGCCCTGTCACTACAGGTCTTGGTAAAAAGTATCTCTGTCTGTCTTATTAAAATACTCTTTATGTATTTTAAGGCTGCAGTAAGGTCTCCCTGGAGCCTTTTCTACCCAAGGCTGAACAATCTTAAGTCCCTTCATCTTTCTTCACAGGAGAGGTGTTCCAGCCTTGTGTCATTTTTTTTTTTTTTTTTTGTGGCCCTCCTCTGGACCTGGTCTAACAGGCCCATATCTGTCTTGTACTGGGGACCCACAGAGCTGGACACACTACTCAAGATGGAGTTTCACCAGAGTGGAGTACAGGGGCAGAATCCCCTCCTTTGACCTGTTGGCTATGCTTCTTTTAATGCAGCCTAGGATACAATTGCCCTTCTGGGCTGCAAGCACACTTTTCTAGACCAGTACTCCCAAGTACTTCTCTGCAGGGCTGCGCTCATCCATTCATGTGCCAGTTTGTCCTCATATTGAGGATTACCCTGACCAAGGTGAAAGACTTTGTGCTTGGCCTTGTTGAGCTTCATGAGGTTCTTGTGGGCCCATTCCTCAAGCCTATCCCAAGTCTCTCTGGATGGCATCCCATCCCTTGGGCACGTCAACTGCACCACTCAGCTGGCTGTTACCTGTAAACTTGATGAGGGTCCACTTAATCCCACTCTCTGTGTTGTTGATGAAGATACTACATAGTATCAGTTCTACAGACCCTTGAGGGACACAATTTGTTACTGCTTTCCATTTGGACATGGAGCCATTAACTGTTCAGGTTTCAAGTGCTTTTGGACTGGAACTGGAAGTTTTGTTTCTCTGAATAGAATCTAGTTTTTGAGCATCAGAACTGCTCCAAAACCAGAACCAACACCTAGTAAATTGAGGATGTAGTTCAGAATTGCCCTGATTTGAACCAGGTCATTAATGCAGATGTAGCTGAATATGTTTCAAGAGCTGCACACCTCTTTAAATCTTTATTCCTGTCTTCCTCCCCAGCTCTGCCTCAAGTTGTGCTGATTCAGTTTTTCCATCTTGTTTTAAAAGGCATCATTTTATTGATCCATTTCTCTCTTTTGTAGAGGATGTAAATGGAGGAGGTAACAGTTAAAAAGTGAGATGCCAAGAAAAGTCTCAATATAAAAATTAACATCTGTGAAGATGTAATGTGGAAGAAATGAAAGCATAAAAAAAGGGCAGGCGAGATGGTCTTTAGACATTCTTGTGGTATGTTTGTGGAGGGATAAATGCAACAATATCAATTAAAGGAGGATGTTTGAAGCCTTAACATATTAAAGAAGTAGTGAAATAGTCTTAATGAGGTATTAGGAAGTCAAGTTTCAAACCCAGATTAGCCTAGAGTACTCATGTTTTCATGAGTGACAATTGAGCATTACTGGAATTACAAGCACATGTAACTTTACTGCACGTTGTACATATTCCTGTTAAAAGATACAATGTGCTACCACTTGAAGCCTGTGAGAAAAGAGGAGAATCTTAAAATACTTTGAGGTGTTAAGGTGCTACCAGGATATAAATATATTTCAGGTAGTAAACATAATAGTATAGAAGAGTTTGAAGGTAGCACTCAAAATGATAAAATTACTTAATGGTTTAAAGAGGAATATGTTGGGGTGGTTGGTTTTTTTTTTTTCTCTCCTTTCTTTTCTATCTCTCTTCCCCTCGCCTCTTTGTTCCAGCTCTTCTCTTATCCTCAAGCTTTACTATGGGTAAATTTCCAACTTGACTTACATGGCTGAGAAGTAGGACATTTTGACAGCTATACACAGGAAATGATCTCCTCCTTGTTAAGGAATGTATGTTGTTTGTTGGTGTAACAAGGGTTATTGGAATTTTGTACCTAAAATTATTTTTAAAGCTACGTAGCAGAGTATGTTGCTAATAGAACCCTCTTGGGGAAAGAAAGGACTTCAGAAAATAGTTTGAGGAAACGGTACCTTCTGTTTAGTGAATTATTGTGGACCAGGATAACATCCAGTAAGAATAAGGTCTGGGCAGTTGTTGAAATCGATGGGTGACGGTTTTCGTTCTCTGAAGGTGTAGTATTTTAAATAATTTTTCATATAATTGGTTGTTAATACTAGTTGTAATAACACTCCAGGAATACACCAAGTTACTGCACCAAGACATTCAAGGTATTTTTATGTAGTTAAAACAAATGGTGTGTTTACTTTTTACTTAAAAGTAGTAGCACAAGTACTGTCCAATACAGTAATATTTATGTTGTGTTCACAACTCAGTAAGAGTGAAGTACTGTTCAAGATGCTGGGAATAAAAAGCTCACAAGGTAAGTCCCAAGCACTGTGACAGTATTTGGGATATCTTAAGCATAATACTGAAAATGTGTGTAAATGTTTTTTTGGTTTTTGGGGTTTTTTTTTTGTAATGGAAAGAAAGATCCTATTCAGATTTTAATTCATGCTTAAGTAGTGCGTCGTTCTTGGCATTCTTCAGAAGCTCAGCATTCTTAAATTCTGGTGATAATTACTTAAAATGAAAGCTTAAATTCCAGAGAAAAGCCTAGAAGCTACATTTTATTGGGGGATTTTTTTTTCTCCCCAGATTCGTATATTCTGCTCCAAACTAAGATAGCAGGCATGTAATTTAACAGAAGCATGTGACCTCTCTAGATATATTTCTGGTGGAGAAAAAGTTTTACTTAAGTTCTTATTATTCAGGTTACTCTGTGAAACATTGTGCAGAGATGATTTTGTCCCATAGTAGTCCACTGCCCAGAAAAACAGATGGAAGACTAGTGGAGCCTGGAACACAGGGACATGTATTTGTGTTCTGCCAGAACTTAATGAAATACTATTTTCTAGGTTCATTGATTTCTACCGAGGAAGACTTGGAACTCTCATGACTTTGCCAGTTTGCACATTAAGTGGTATTCATTGAATTGAAAAGGTTATTGAGGAAACCCAGGAATTTCTACAGGACTCAGTGACATAGATGCAGGTCCTAGATGTGCAGCTACTGTGCTTTGCTGTAACTGGAGTATAGTTCTCTGGCTGCAGGCTGGACTAGGAAACTAGTATGGGGGACCCCATTTCTAGGGTTTATCATTGAGGCCGGACACATGATGCTTGTTAAAGCTTTAGAACAAAGTAACTAATGGGAATGTAAGATTTCATGTTGTTCTAAATTTGCAGAGATGATATCTCAAACCTTAGTTCATAAATTCCATGTTCTCTGATAGAACTGCCACTTAACAAACTCAGTGCAAGTGAATTGAGGTCTGCAAAAACTTGTCATTAGATATGGGATGGGACCATCCTGAAACTTGTTCATGTTCTGAAGCTTTGTAACAATGGAGAGTGGTACCATCAAACAGAATTTTACTTTAAACCTGTATTTCTAAAATACCAGATTTCTTCTGTTATTTGTCAGTTCTAGCAGAAAAATAATGTTATAATGATATCCATAAATATTATTCTATATATATGTACATGTCTGTTCACTTTTATGTTTGTTTGGTTTTTTGTCTTGAAGATTCTTGGATATCCCAGTCAGCTTCCTTCCCTAGGAATCAGAAGCAACCAGGTGTGGATTCCTTGTCACCTGTAGCATCACTTCCTAAACAAATTTTCCAGCCTTCTGCCCAGCAGCAGCCTTCTAAACAGGTTAAAGTCACGTGTGCAAACTGCAAAAAGCCTTTACAAAAGGGACAGACCGCGTATCAGCGAAAAGGATCAGCACACCTTTTTTGTTCTACTACCTGCCTCTCGTCATTCTCACACAAGCCTGCTCCAAAGAAACTTTGTGTTATGTGCAGAAAGTAAGGGATTTTTTAAATTTTGTTTCATATTAGCAGCTAAATCCAGTAGTACTTGAAATTCTCATGCATGTATGAGAATTACTCCATTAATGATACAAAATCTGACTATGCAAGTACTTTATATGGTGTCACTTAAATGTTGGACATGTTGAATTCGCTATGTCTGCTACAACAAAAAAAGGCTGCCAGCTTTTGGAATGAGAGCATGGCAGATTGTTTCTATGAAAACATATCACAGAATGGTTTGGGTTGGAAGGGCCCTTTCAAGGTCATCGAGTCCAACCTCCCTGCAGGGAGCAGGGACATCTGCAACTAGAGCAGGTTGCTCAGAGCCCTGACCAACCTCACCTGGAATAGTTCCAGGGATGGGGCATCTACCACCTCTCTGGGCAACCTGGGCCAGGGTCTTAGAACCCTCAGTGTAAAAAATGTCTTCCTTCTCTCTAGTCTAAATCTCCTTCTTTTTGTTTAAAAGCATCACCCCTTGTCTTATCGCAACAGGCCCTGCTAAAAAGTCTGTCCCCACCTTTCTGACAGGCCCCTTTAAGTACTGAAAGGCCACAATAAGATCTCTCTAGACCATGTCACTTAAGTGCTACATCCAGTCTTTCCTTAAACACCTCCAGGGATGGTGATTCCACCACCTCCCCGGGCAGTCCATTATACACTAAACATTACTGGTGTGTTTTGTTGTTTTTAAAGACAACATGTCCCAAGTTATAATATATCCTGTGATATTCTTTCTATCTAAAGTCCTTTATGAAAAAGATGGACCTTGTGTTGTATAGAAAGCGTTTGTTTTGATAGGTGAAGATATAAAATCAAGATACTTTAAACTGAGAAACTGATACTTCCAAGAAGCTGGAAGAAATCTGGGAGCTCTTCTGCTGTTGGCAGTGCAGGGAGAAGAAAAGCCTCAGACTTTCCCTCTAGTTAGGGGCAACTGGGGACTTTTGAAGCTGAAGATACCTTAAGGGGGCAGTACAAAGGAAGTGACAAGCACACTTAGAAATGGCTTATTCTAAATTACTGATTAGGTTTGAATTGTAAGTTTTCATTTCTTTCAAACTTAAAAATTGCCAGAGAGAATTATTCCATAGCTGTATTATTGTAGTGTTAGGTATCCGAAACAGCTTTACTATCTTTTTCTTTCAGTGTGCTGGTTACTGAGATACTTGGATTTTTTTTCCTGGTTTTTTTTTTTTTTTCAGTGAAGTCTAAATTCAGTACACCTTCCAGTGACACTGGTTAAATGATGAATTCTTGCTGAGCTAAAGAAGGCTTGTAGTAAAGCCTGCCTTTGTTAATGTCTGTTTTGGAGAGGGTGGTCTTTGCTCAACCGCAGATCTAAAATAGTGAAAAAGTTTTACTTCAGTATGCAGTGTGGTGGATTGATGGCTTGTATTCAGCTGTAACCTACTGAGCTGAGTATCTGCTTTTTTTGGGTGTGGGGTTTTTTTGTGTTTTTGTTTGGTTTGGTGGGTTTTTTTTGGTTGTTTTGGTTTGGTTTTTTTTTCCTTGGTTTTTTGGTTTGTTTTTTTTTTGAGAGTCCATAAAAATAAACTATAGAAAGTATTGCTAGCCATTGGTACACTGAAAAAACCTGGAAGATTTAATGTATTTTAGCTTTTTAAAATGCATATTATGTAAAAGCTCAAAATTCTCTGAACCCTCTCCTTTACAGGGCTAGTTAAAAGCACTCTGTATTCTTTCTGTGGTGTTGTATATGTTTAAACAAGGTGGGTTTGTTTTAGAAGTAATCTGGTGACTAACGTATTCAGCTACCTATATTATAATATAAAGATGAAGATAGTCTAATCTTTTAATTTATGACTGAAATCTTGAAAACTTGTGGTTAAGTCTGTGCTCTCCTGCAACTTCAGAGAAAGCTTATCTGCGTATTCTAAGAGGGTATGTACAAAACTGCCCTAAATGAAAAGGCTTTGTTTTTGAATTATGAGGAAAACAGCATTTTTCTAGCTTTTTGACATTACTTAAAATAGTTTTAGTGTATTTGATTTCTAGAGAACCTGCGTGAAGTCACCTTTGACAGTTTTTGAGGTGATGTTGGTCTTCACTCTTCCACTAGTATGCAGTTGCTTGCTCAGTCACAGTTAAATAGAAGACACTATATGCATGAAAATGTTCCTTTGTAGCATGGCTTCATTGGGAAGCCAAGTCTTATCCACCCTTTTTTTTTTTTTTTTTTTTTTTCTTCCTTGCCAATTTTTTGTTAACCCAGTGGTAGGAAACCAGTTTGTTCTGTTACTGCTTCTGTGTTCTTTTCCTGATAAAGCAGACAGTGTTGTTAGATTGCAGTTCACTGAAAGGATAAGGGAACTGTAGCAAAATCCAGGAGATCTTCAATGTAGGTTGGATATATGATAATAGTTGATATGCCGTAGGTCAGACTTTCAGAGTGATGCTCGGGTTTATCTTTATATATGTAGATTACTTCAAGTGGAAAAAGTGCAGCCTACAATAACTTCTAAAAAATGTGTATAACCCCATCTTTTAAGTCAAAATTCTTAGTATTTTATCAAAAACCAGTCTTCTGAACCTCTTTAATGATATCTTATAATAATTCTTATGATGTTTAAGGAAAGTATAGTGAATACCTGGTATTCCCTTTAATATTTATAATTTTTATTGACTTGTGTTTATTCTTTTTGACTTTGCACTTCTCTCCTTTGATACAAGTTAATATGTGCTTTGATATAAATTAATTGTGGTTAAGTTCTGGTAGAATCCACCCAAAAACCATAAGCTCCTGAGGGCAGAAGCTCTGGCTTTGTTTTGCATTACAGAAGTGATAACACTCCCCAACACAAATCCTTACTAGCTTGCCAAAGGGTAAGCCAAAATCTGCTGATTTTCCTTTGATGGAAGAAGGCTGACTTGCAAGGGATAATATGCAGGGGCTTTACAAGTTTTATTTTCAGGGGAGTCTGTCTAGAGAAGCATACAACATTGGTCTAATGTTTTCCACTTTTTTTTTTTCCATTTATTTCAGTTAAATGTTTCGCACTTCCTCTGTCAATAAGTTCTGGGGTTTTGTGGTGGTTTATTT
>JAAGNO010019770.1:34390-46073 GCA_033439905.1 Ceryle rudis
GGGGGGGGAGTGGTGTTTGCTTTTTCTTAGAAGGGAAAGGGGGAGGCTTTTATTTATTCTCCTTACTGCTTCTAATTTATGGTATGTGAAAGTTTGCGATTAAAATTCATCAGGTGAAGTTCCTCGTGACTGGAAAAGGGAATCATTGTACACACTTTTATTAAGGATTTAAAGGAGGACCCTGAGAATTAGCAGCCTGTCAGCCTCACCTCTGTGCCTGGGTAGATCATGGAACAGATTCCCCTAGCAGCTATGCTAAGGCCATGGAGGACAGGGAGGTGATCAAAGACAGCCAGCAGGGCTTCACCAAGGGCAAGTCCTGCCTGACCAACCTAGTGGGCTGTGATGGACGGATTGCATCAGTAGACAAGGGAAGAGTTAAGAATGTCATCTATCTGGACTTCCATAAAGCCTCTGACTGGGTTCCTGACAACATCCTTCTCTCTGAGTTGGAGAGATACAGATTTGATGGACTGATCGGTGGTTGAGGTGGCTGACTGGTTGTACCTAGAGGGTAATGATGTCCCTCGGGGCTGTACTGGGACCAGTACTGTTTAATATCTTCATCGGTGACATAGTGGGATTGAGTGCACCCTCAGCAAGTTTGTAAATGCCTCCAAGCTGAGTGGTGCAGTTGATGTGCCTGAGGGGTGGGATACCATCCAGAGGGACCTGGGCAAGCATGAGAAATGGGTCTATGTGAATCTCATGTTCAATAAGGCCAAGTGCAAGGTCCTGCACCTGACTTGGGACAATCCTCATTACCAATACAGACTGGGGGTTGAAGGGATTGAGAGCAGACCTTCAGAGAAGGACATGGGGGTACTGGGAAAGGAAAAGTTGGACATGAGTTAGCAATGTGCTATTGTAGCCTGGAAGGCCAGTCATATCCCTGTCTGCATCAAAAGCACTATGGCTAGCAGATCAAGGGAGGCGATTCTCCCACTCTGTTCCGTTCTGGTAAGACTGCACCTGGAGTACTGTGTCCAGCTTTGGAGTCCTCAGCACAGGAAGCACATGGGCCTGATGGAGCGGGTCCAGAGGAGGACGCAAAAATGATCGGAGAGCTGGAACAACTCTCCTATGAGGACATTCTGAGAGAGCCTCTTCTTCAGGTTGCTTAGCCTGAAGAAGAGAAGGCTCCAGGGAGACCTTATAGCAGCCTTTTAGTACTTTAAGGGTGCTTGGAAGAAAGATGAGGTCTATCTTTTTGTTAGAGTCTGTAGTGACAGGATGAAGGGTAATGGTTTTAAACTAAAAGAGGGGAGATTTAGACTACATATAAGGAAGAATTCTTTTTTTCTACAATGAGGTGGTAAAACACTGGACCGAGTTGACCAGAGATGTGGTAGAAACCCCACCCCTCGAAACATTCGCAGCCTGATTGGACAGGGCTGTGAGCAACCTGTTGTAGTTGCAGATGTCCCTGCTCATTGCAGTGTGTTGGACTAGATGACATTTAAAAATTTCTTCCCACCCAAACTATTGTATGATTCTATAAAAGTGAAACCACCTTGGGAATGAGCTTAGAAGTTTGGGAGGCCTTGTTACAAAAGCGCACTGACAAGTGCAGTGTTAGTGACTTCCGTTTGTTTACAGCATACCATTGAAGATCAAGGAAGTTTAGAATTAAATCAACTTCAGTAAAAAACAGCGTAAGTCAGTTTGGTTAGAGAAGGTTTATTCTGTTTCAAATTAATGTTACTGATGATTGCTTGTCTGATGTAATGCATTGGATTGATGTGGTTTCATAGGCAACTGCACAGACGTGTTCAGGTGCTTTAGAACTTTAAAGTAACGATGGAATTAACTTCCTAAAAATATTGAATGATAAAACTGCTAGGCAAGGTTGTAGTAGACTTTTAATCTTGTTTGATTGTATTTATGAGAAAGCAATCCTCTCTTCCTCTCATCCTGTTCTGAGAATTAGTACTGGAAGTGGTGGAGTTATATAGAGTGAGGACTGGTTTTTGCTTTTTACTATAAATCTGAATTGTTCATATCAAACTTCAGTATAGCTTTTGTGTAAAGTTGGAAAAGGGCTAGTTTAAGTCTGTTGTGTTCATTTTTTGTATAAGATTGTGACAACTGCCGCCTAATGGTGTATTAACATCATTTAGTTCTAGAATGATGTAATGGGTAAAAAGATAACCCCAGTCTTAACAACAAACAGGTTTTTACAGAGGAAAGACATTGTACTGACAGTATTTGGAATAGTTGTAAAATATGTTACTGAAATTTGTGTTTGACATGTGGCTGGTAACTAAGTATTCACAAAACAGGTCTGAAATGTGTTAACAGGAAGAATGAATCTTCTGATGTGTTCTTGTTTAAATATATATATATGTGTAGTTATACAGAAGCACACCAGAGGTTTTTGGTTTTTTTTTGTCTTTCAGAGATATAACAACAATGAAAGGTACCATTGTTGCTCAAGTTGATTCGAGTGAGTCTTTCCAGGAGTTTTGCAGTACATCGTGTTTATCATTCTATGAAGATAAACAGAATCCCTCAAAAGGAGTTTTGAATAAATCAAGATGCACTATTTGTGGTAAACTAACTGAGGTCTGGTTGACTTCTTTTTTATCTTGCCTTTCTCAATAAAGACAATATTAATAACATTCTGAAATAAGAGAACATGAAAGTAAGGAAATTTAAAATCTGATCCAGTATTTTCATATGCAGTTAGATACTAAGGTATGCAGGCTTAATATTCATGAAGAGCAACCGAAGGAAGAAAGAATTTGAAGAGGTTAATACTTGTTTTTTGTTTCAGAAACTTGAAGTGCCTTTTGCTTATATTTTGTTGCTACTGTCAATTTTATTAGGTGTCAGATCTTGTAATTATAACCCATATCTCCCACATAGAAGATTTGCTGTTGAAAAAAGTCAACATGTAATCTATTTACCTTTTTTACTGTTTGTTTTGAAAGATTATGCAAATATTTTAGAGTTATGTAGAATATATATGATTTTAAATTGTCATTAATGTATTCATTTACTCTTGATGCCATTGCAGGGCCTACCATAGTTCAGACTACTACTGTGTAACACAGCGTATGTGTCTGGCCAGTTTTTATATGCCATGTTGTTAGCCTAAAAATTGATTGGTTTACAGATAAATTTGCCTTCTGTGCTAATATGCAATTATTACGTCCTTCCCTGGGATCTTTGCTTATATGCTACAAGAGCAGATAGGTCCAAGATTTTTTTTCTAGAACTCTGGAGCAAATAGCAGCACCAGTTTATATTTCTGTATTTAACAGTCACTTCCAGCATTTTTCTTCTTAAATACTGAGCTAGTGTAATCTGGGTTTAATAATTGCGTTTGAATGTAAGACTTGTCAGTAGTTTCACTGAAACTTTGTGCTTGTGTGCTGATAGAATACTTTTTGTTTTTATTTTTTAGATTCGTCATGAAGTTAGCTTTAAAAATATGACTCATAAGCTGTGCAGTGACCATTGCTTCAATAGATACAGGATGGCAAATGGTTTAATAATGAATTGCTGTGAGCACTGTGGGGAGTATTTGCCCAGTAAAGGAGCTGGAAACAATATTCTTACTATTGATGGTCAGCAGAAAAGATTCTGCTGTCAGAACTGTGTTGGTGAATACAAGCAGGTAATTACTTCTTTACTTAAAAATTGAAATTATAAGTAGACATTAATATGCCTCAAATTTATCTTGTTATTCATAACGTGCTTTTACTTCTCATTAAAAGTCTTAAGAAGCAAAGGCTTCTAAAAATGAAAATAATGCTAGAGGGCAAACTAGCTGGAATGGACCTTTCACTACTAGCTTTTTTTTTTTTAATGTTGCTGTAATAGCAATACCTACGTGTTACTAATTTCTATTTCTTTCTAATGGGTGTATCATAAGCATATGAATAGCAAATCCAACACACAGGCTTATTGGTCCTTAGCTTCGTTTTTAGATATAGAAGCTCACTTGTATGCATTTGAAAATGTGCAGAGCATGCAGATTGGATGTTGCTGTGAGGATGCTCTAACGGGGACACATTGGCTGTGTACCTGTACTTTGTCTAATCTTCACTGTACAGCATAAGATTGCAAAATTTATTACTTCCATCCTTCCACGTGTTAAACTTTGTGCTTTCATTTTCTTTACTTGGTTTATTTTTTATTTATTCTTAAGACCATTAAGGTGATAGTAACTGTTAAGGTTAAAAATAATTCCAAAATGATTCTGATGTATTTTTTGTATTACAGAACCAGCTTAGCCGCAAACTGTTGCTAATGCTGTCTGGAATGTTTAAATGTTAATCACAGTAGTTATGGTATAATATGATAGCTCTGAAATATTAATATTTTGGGGGAGGATATGCAATTTGGGGATTGAGGGGTTTGGTTTTTTCCTTGGGTTTTTTTTTGCTCTGAGTTTATAGGGATAGTGTTATGACATGAAAGTACTATTTTACTAGCAAGAAATTTCTTCATCTGCTTTTGACCTTCACACTTGAATGTGGGAGTGGCCTCAGTGCTGTGCTTCACTTTGGGTTCATTCTTCATCTTTCCATTTTTAAGAAGCCAGTGACTGAAGAGAAAGGGAGAGCAGTGAGGAATGGTTTTAAGTTCAGTAATGTTGCATCATGAATGTTTGTGTTTTTGTTTTGGATGTTCAGTTTTGATGCTTTTGGGGATGGCAGTTCTTGTGTATATGCAATATGCAAACAGCAAATCTGGAAACATGCATATGTAAATAGCGTAACTGAAAACTTAACATGAGCGTTATTCTTTTGTCACAGCTATACCAAAAGGGACAGGATAGGTTTCCAAGATACTAAAAACATAGGCATGCCCAGAAGCCATGGAAAGACTTGAAGAAACGTTGAATACTGTCTCTTGAAGAAACAGAAAGGCATGAGATTAACTTTGAACATGAGACATTCCCACACAACCAGTCTTAACATGCACTGCACATGGAATTAAGAAATGAACGTGGAATTTTGAGAGGTCGAATGATAAATCTGTATTTAACTCTCATTACAGACTGTACTCTGTTCAGAAATTGTTGTATTTTCTGTTTAGATATGTATTTGGAAGGATATGGGTAGCAAGTTGTATGTGCTGGTTTGATTTGGGGAGGAGGAGCAGTTTGCAGTACCAGGAATCTTTACCAGCAGTACTGAGTATTGTACATTATTGTGAGGACCCTTAAGAGAACCTTTAAATTGAGACACATTGTTTTGGTGCTTTCAGTTCCGACAGCAGGCTTTATTCAGGCAAGTTTTTAATTCTTTTGTGGAAATATTTGTTACTGGTGAACTCTAATAGGCTGTGAGAAGCTTAATTCAAGTGCTGATGTGCGTCTGGTTTGGAGTGGCGATTAAATATAATTCATACTGGTAGGTTTCAGATGTTCCTGGAGTTCAGGGGTTTTGGGGTATTTTTGATACTAAGAGAAAACTACAAAATTAGGAATTTTTTAGTGTATGTTGTAGGTGATAGTTGCTTAGGACACAGTTAGTTGAGAATAATTAGTTGTCTAGCAGGATTTATTTAGGTTTGAATTTCCATTTCCATTAAGATTTTTTGAGTTTAATGTTTTCAGGAATTCGGCTCTTTAAAAAAAGGAATTTGGACTTTGGAAAATGTTACTGACAACTCATTGGGCCACAACTGGTAAACTGTAGGTTGGTTTGTTCAGTCATAACAATGTTTTCTTGAAAAGTTTTTACTAGTTCTTGCTTTTAAAGGTGAACTGGTGAAAGAGAGAATATGGGAGAGTTGCTATTACATACTGAAATAAACCTAATGGAATCTAATATAGGAGAAGTTGATGTATCACTTGATTACAGCATTGTGTTGTACAACTGATTATTGTGTGTCACATAACAGTTCAGCAAATGTTTTCTTACAACAGTTGTAAAATACATAGGTCTTATTGGTGTGAGTTTTGTATTAAGCAGTTTCTGTTGTAAATGTCATACACCTATCATTTGCTATACATTTGTAGTAGTAATAAATGAAAACTGATTTTATTACTTGTACCTATCTATATACTTCATCCCTATTTTTTTGAATAAATATTACACTGATTTGAAAAATTAATTTTCAGTAACTTATCATGGACATTTTTTCTTCCTGGAATGATAAAAAAAATTAAATTGTGTGTATTAAAAATTACTGTGGCTCTCAGAATGGCCACTAAGTGCAAATAATCCATCAGCTACCAAGTTTTTCTTTCCTCTGCTTTAGAGTGTTGGTGGGAGTAAGAAACAGTGTTATTCCTGGGATGGGGAGTAGGTTTTTTTTCTGAAGCATCAATAAGTCACCTTTCAAGATGATGGATGCACTTAGCTTACTGCTTACTAGTTACAGAACCTGCTCTAAAACTGAGACACAAATAACCTTGTCTATTACATCCGATGTTTTGCTTTTCTGAGAGGTGATGGCTGTTCTTTCTTGCCTAAAGCTGAAGTAATAACAGAGCTTAGGTTTCTTTCATATTAAAAAAGATATGAAAATATATTAATTAGTTTTTTAAGAACAACAACAAAAAATTAAATATATACAGCCTAACTAATGCTCACTGTCATTATATGCAAGGGCATGTTAATTTTGTGATGCTATACAGCCATTCATGGAGACAGCTAAGTGCAAGTCAGGCTCTTTTTTTAAAAAAAGAGAAAAATACTGATAAATACCGTCCTCCAGAAACTAAATCCCTGTGATAATTGACTTAGGCTGGAGAGCTGGGTGGGAAGAAATCTAATGAAATTCAATAAGGGCAAGTGTAAAGGGCTGCATCTGGGGAAGAACAACCCCATGTATCAGTACAAGTTGGGGGCTGATCTGTTGGAGGGCAGCTCTCGGGAAAGGACCTGGGAGACCTAGTGGACAACAGGATGACCATGAGCCAACAGTGTGCCCTTGAGGCCTAGAAGGCCAGTGGCATCCTGGGATGCATTAGGAAGAGTGTGGCCAGCAGGTTGAGGTAGGTGGTTCTTCCCCGCTGTTCTTTGCTGGTGAGGCCTCACCTGGAGTACTGTGTGCAGTTCAAGAAGGACAAGGAACTACTGGAGAGGGTCCAGCACAGGCCCTCTAAGATGATTAAGGGCCTTGGAGCACTTACCTTATGAGGAAAGGCTGAGAGAGCTGGGTCTGTTTAGCTTGGAGATGAGGAGGCTGACGTGGGATCATATCAATGCTTAAAAATATCTAAAGGGTGGGTGTCAGGAAGATGCGGCCAGGCTCTTCTCAGTGGTGTCCAGTGACAGGACTAGGGGCAGTGGCCATAAACTGGAAAACAAAAGGTTCAATCTCAATGTGAGGAAATGCTTCTTCACTGTGAGGGTGACAGAGCCCTGGAACAGGTTGGCCAAAGA
The DNA here is from genome assembly GCA_033439905.1 of Ceryle rudis. NCBI lineage: Eukaryota > Metazoa > Chordata > Aves > Coraciiformes > Cerylidae > Ceryle > Ceryle rudis. Next base: position 41,740 of record JAAGNO010019770.1, read on the forward strand.
GGTGATGGAATCTCCATCTCTGGAGACATTCAAAAGCTGCCTCGACTTGTTCCTTTGTTATCTACTCTAGGGGTAACCCTCCTCTGGCAGAGGAGTTGGACTGGATGGTATTTAGAGGTCCCTTCCAATCCCTACTGTTCTGTGACTTAGATAGTCAAAACAAACCCCTTACTGGAAGTTTTCGTTTGTTATTAGTGGGTTTTGGGGGTTTTTTTGGTTGGTTGGGTTTGGTTTTTTTTTGGTTGTTTTATTTTTGTTTTTAAAACCAAACCTGAAGAAGACTACTACTATTAGATTGTAAATTCCTTATCTGTTGCACCGAGGTTCAAACCCTTCACATGTAGAGGGGGCAAGAGGGACTTAAAGAATGGCACTAAACAAAACGAATAAAACATAGAATAATACTGGAAGATAATGAGATCATAGCTGACAAGGAGTTGGCTGAATTGTCTATGTAGCTGTACAAATGCTGAAATATTTCTTCAAGTAGGCATTTCATTTACTTAAAATAACCATTAAAAAATTACTTTAGTGATTAAATTAAAAATTAGTGTCTATGGACAAATTGAAACAGACCCTAAATATGCCTGCCGTGGAGACATGCTCACCAAAAGCACATACATGTGTTGTTTCAGTGTTTCTGATACTATTGCATGTTTTCTGTCTCTGCAAAATAATTGATTTCCTTTTGAAGTCAGCCGCAGTGTTGTTTGTGCCTGGTACGCTGAATTTAGGTACTGGCACAATGACCTTGTTCTAAGGAACAAGTAAATTCTGTGACTTGGCTTGTGCAACCAATCATACCTTTTAATTTTCAGCTGTTCAACTAAGCTGAGTCTGTGTCTGCTTTTAAAAATGCAGTTTTTAACTGCTTTACTTACTGGCCTGGATAAGTCCACAGTGCTCTTGATTCTGCCATGAAAGCATTTAATGCTTTACTAGTTGAAAATGTTTGTTTACTTTTTTTGCTTTGCTTCTATAAATAAAATTCTTCTTAGAATATGACCTCAGATTCACTTGCTTTAGGTGCTGTCTTCATGTGCTGTCAAAAAAGTGGAGAAGGAGCTCTAGCTATTTCTTCATAGGCTTCTTAATAGCTCTGGAATGAAGTGAGTCCCAGGTGAATGCAAGCCAAATGAGTTTTTTCCTAGTTGGACAGGATGCTTGAAGAATCTTTTCATCTAGTAAAAAATTTCCTTCGCTACTAAATAAAAATATATTTGATTGACTTCCTTGATTAGATGACGATTTGCTACTGAGCGTGCTTCAACACTAGCCAGGCTATGCTGTCCCTTTTATATATTCACTTAAAAGCAACAGGGAAAAATCCAGCCTGGGCAGTTTTGCTTCTTGTTTCAAATTCTCCTCTTTGCCAGACAGCTGCTTTTATGAAACTCTTAAAAACCACATTTCATCTGCTTTATCTGTGTGTAGAGGTTTAGGAGACTTCACTGTATACCATAATATGCATATCAGTTCTGCAGCTTATGGTTTCTTGCTTATGCAGACTTTGTATTTGGTCTAGCAAAATGCATTGTTATCTACTGGTTTAGATCTTGTCAAACACTATGATAAAATGTCTTGTCACATTACTTCAGTGGAACTATCTAGGGTTTTCCACTGTATCTTGTCCTATGCAGTGTCTATTCTTTTTCTGTGCTTCTTTGCTATTAAGACAGATATGTCCTTTTTTATTTTGATAATACAATCTACAAAAATCTGCTTTTTTTCCTGCCATTGTTACTGCTTTGTAAGCTCTCGTTTCCAAGTGTCTGTTTTGACACTAAATGCTGTTGACAGAACCAGTAATTGTGAGAGTTGAGCCGCCCCATTACAGTGAAATATTAGAAATACTGACTTTTGAAATGTTTTTAAAAATTCCATGTGACTTCAGAGAAGTTCTGTGGTTTCAGTCAGTGCAAACTGTGGTTTAATAGTGGAGTCTCTTCCTCAAATGGTAAACCACTTCTGTCTCACTTCAGGTTAATACTTAGTTTGATTTTAAGTAATTTAATAATACTGATGTCTGATACTATGTACACTTCTACAAGTGGAGATAGCTAGATGGTTTTTCCCATGGTTATGTGACAGAAATCTTTATCAACCAAGAAATAACCAGTTCCCCTTTCCTCCTACTTAGTGGTGTGGGGAATTTTTTTGAGGCCTCTTGGTATTTATACGTTCAATTTCTTGCATCTCTGATGCAAATCAAGTCCTATAAACTATCATGTTCTACCTCTTCTACCTCTTACCTGTGTTCTGGAACCATTTGCCATTTCTTCACATATCTATCTTCACCTGTAGAATTTGCTGTTCTTCAATAAATATATATATATATATATAATTGGCTTCCTTAGGCACCTGAATATCATTCAGAGTAAGTGTTCAGGAAGTTATTTTGTTGGTGTTTTGGAATATAAAGTGAGGTACATCAGAGAAGTTAAAACAGCTTTGTAGTTCTGAGGAAAAGTACTTATGGCCGTACAAGTAGTGTGGTGTGTAATCTGTGTGGGAGCAGAGGTAAGAGGCAGCAGGGAAGTGATATGACTGGGTATTGGAATTAGGATGGATGTAACCACATCCATGCACTGCTGTACCTGAAATAATTGGACAAGGTTGAGGGAAAAGGAGAAAAGGCAAAACAGGAACAGCTGAAACATTTATTACATGTCAAAGTACCTTGCTTTTTGAGACAGGGATTTTAAGCTCTTCGTTTCTTTAAGGCATGAAGGCAAGTGTCTTGACAGTGGGAAGAAAACTGGCAAAAAGAGGGAGCGCTGGCAGTTGGAGATGCCAAAGAAAAGTTACTGGACAAGTTATCAATTTGATTGTTTGCAGAGTTCAAGTGATAGAATGTAAACACAAATCACTTGATGTTCAAGAGCCACGAAAGCAATTACCTCAGCTTTTGCACTTAAGACCTGAGCAAGTGCATTTGAGGTGTTACTACTCTAAATCTCTTATTGGAGCAGGGAAGAATTTACAGTTGTTATTCTTGAGAGAGTGATGATTTGGGTGCAGTATTTCAAAACACTGAATAAATAATAGGTTTCTTCTTTGCTGTTACAGATTCTGCTGACATCCAATTCTTTTCTTAGATGCATGTGTTGCTTCTCAATCCATTGGGACCATCCTTCTTTCAGATAAATCTGAAGTAGTTTAGCAGTTATTTTCTTGATTGCCTTATTCTAATGGAATTCTACGGTAACAGAGATCCATTTAGTGAATATCTCTACTTACAAAAAACTCTATCCTCTTTCTCCTTTACTTTTCTATTTGAACACAAGTTGACTGTGCTTCTGTCCCAGAATATTACTTTCTAGAAGCTTTCCCAATATTTATCTTATTTCTAATCCAAAACCATTACTCAGTAAAGCTACCAGAGAGAAGTTTGCTGAGATTGAGAAGTTTGTACTAGTCTGTTTTACCATGGACCATATTAGTTTAATTGCTAAGCATTTTCTTTAACTGGAAATAAATCTTCGGGCTGCTGTAGTGTTGTGGCCATCAGCTGGTATTCTGATGTTCTCAGTTGACTGGTGGTTGCATGGGAGAAGTTCTAGCAGGAGTGCTTGCTTAGAAAGAGAGAAGCATGTTCTTCATCATTCTCTCTTTCTGAAGGCATGAGAAGCAGATCATACTGCTTTTTTCAGTCAAGAGTAAAAGTCTGTAGCACAGATGTCTAGATTCAAGTCACTGATAGCTTTATTGAATTACTCTTGTGGAGTAAGAGAAAATTCGCAGAGACTTTGATTCATTTTAGTTGTGAACAGAAGTGACTCTTCTAAAATACCATGAAATTACAGTATTGCTATGACAATTATTTTAGGGCTTGATCTTTCTTCTTAGTAGGATGTATGCAGGAAGGGCTCTAGATTTCAGCTTTCATGATCCTTTCAGTAAGATGTAAAGGAAGGTCAAGATTCCTTCTGAAATAATTGTTGCTGATAATGGCAATAATAAAAATTCCTCAGAAACTCTCACAGTGGGTCTTCTCTTAGTTCTAGGAATTTGGATTTCTGTTACATCAGTACTTGTATTGCTGGGTTATATCCCATTCATCTGTTTTGTCTTCCATCTTGATAGCCATTTTTGAGCTGCCAGTTTTGAGTTCAACACTGTCCTAGTGGACAGAATGAAGATTCAAAATGTCTATAGAACTAGTAACTCGGAAGTATTTTCAAATCACATCAGGTGTTTTATAATATGTCTTTTCTCATTTATTTGTCATGAGATACCTATCATGAAGTGTAGATGGATTTCTACCCAGACAATGCAACCGCTGCAGACTGAGCACTACTACACACACTGAAAAGCAGGAGTGGAGGTACAGT